>VXBI01011496.1:242136-296691 GCA_013397375.1 Toxostoma redivivum | reverse complement strand
TCCCTCCGTTCATCCGTGGGGCCGGGGCCGGGCGGGCAGCGCCCGGAGCGCGGGGCGGCCGCCGTTCCTTTCCGTACCCGCGGGCGGGGGGGCGCCGGGGCGGCGGCCGCGCTTGGCGGGCAGGTGCGCCCGCTCCGTGCCCGCTCCGGCTGGTCCAGCATCCCGCTCGCATCCAGCCCTGCCTCGCCCCAACTTATTGGCATCGTCAGTCGGCAGATGTGGATCCGCAGCTGGGAATAGGGCCGGTGTCAGCTCAAGGGATGCAAAGGTTGGGTAATAATTCCAAATGCAAAGCAGCGCGCTGCGCCTGGATGCGCCTGCCGGGGGGGTACACGCCGTGTTAAATAATATGCGCCGCACACAATGCTGCTGGGAATTCGTGTGTGCTTTGTAGGCAGAGCCTTTCTGTGGTGTCTGTTGTCCAAGTAATATAAAAATTCCTGAAGGCTGTTAAACCTGGTGTCTTCACGAAACCTTGGAAGATTACAAAATAAGATTGGTAAACTGAGGTTTGCTGAGTTTAATCGCTGGAGTTGGACCAGAATGTTTGTTTATGAGGGAAGCGGTCTAGACCTCCTGAATCTACAGAATATTTATGTATTTTGGAATACATATGAAAAGTAATCTGAAGTAAATCCTCATATAAATTTTTGTAGCACCAAGAAATTTAATGTTAGGATTTTTTTTTTAATGCTTCATTTATGTACATATGGGTGAAACATATCAAAGAAAACAGGCTGTGCTTCACTAGAGGGAAGCTTTGATGTCTTGGTTTTACAAAATACACCTAATAAATGAAAGAAGTAACTGGAAATTAAATACAGAGGAAGGAGCATGCCTAGTGAAAGTATTTTGGAAGTGACTAAGTTACTCATTCTTCTTTTTTCTTCCCCCATTCCCCAGCCATTTGTTTGAATGGAACCATGGTTAAGGATATACATGAAAAAGTACCTTCTAGAAAACCGGTAAAACAAGCAAGTTGAAATTGAGCTTGCTGTGATAGAATAGATACTGGGCACCCCTTGCAATGATACCTGTGGCTGGGATCAGTGGCACCTCATGGTTGGTGCCTCATACCTGCAGCAGTAAGCTGCTCTTGCTGGGTTCAGTGTGTTTATTTCCATAAAATGTGCAGCTTCTACAGGGTAATGTAAAAAACATCGGAATTCACCGTCTTTTTATGGCATGATGCTGGTGGTGTGTAATTTACTACTCATATTAATAGTCATTAATTTGTTTAATGAATGGTATGATTACTATGCAAATTGTTTTAATATTATGGGTATGGCATTTTGGTGATAATGTAGTTACTTTTTATCAAAGACTGGAAAACTTCCCTGTATTTAATGTTGCAACAGATGCTCCTGTAGAGCCAAGAAGTTTTTATAAAGTACACTTTGAGCTCTGTTGGAGCTTTTGGGAGTAATCATGTTGGAGGGTGGCTAATATGTAGTTTAGAAGACTTGTTATAAGCAGTTGGAAATCAAACATAAATGGTTTTTGGACATCAGTGAACTGTACATAATATAGGTCCAGTTGTGTATGAAGAGCACTGATTGTGACTGGAGTATGAATTGAAGAGCTTCAAAACTATGCTGCGCTGAGGAGAACATATCTATAGAAAACTGATAAAAAAGGCAAAGTGTTTTGCAACCTCAGTGCAAGATTCTATCTTGCTATTAAGTTTGTAATACAGAAAGAATGTGAGTTGTGTTCAGTGTAATGAAGCCAAGGGGAGTGAAGGAAATAATGAGGGCAGGAAAGAAAAAGAAAGTGCTGATACTCTTTGGTGTGTTTGTTCAGATTATGCATGACATTTGGTGATACTATAAGCATATTCAGAATGAAAATGTAGGACTGCTTTGAAAAAAATAATAGAAGAATGAAGGTTTTTTGGTTAGTACATTGTCTCCAGTACTTGCTCCAAATCTGTACTATGACTGTAGTCATACCAATGTAGCAGCTGCTTGAAATAGGCACTCTGGTATAATACCAGCACTCAGAACTGCTGGAAATTGGTAGGGGTTTTTTTCTCCACTCAGTTTTAGTTTTGACCACACGTCAGTAATAATCTTTATCCAAAATGCTGCTTAAATTGTGATTTAGGTTGAAACCATTACTATCTAATTATCCTGCTAAGGCATATAACTCTTGGAAGACAAATTGAGGTAGCATGTGTTGATGCTGCCTTACTCTCTGGTGTTCAAACAAATAAATGGAGAACCTTCCCTATTTGGCAGTGGATGGAAATAGAAATTTAAATTCAAGGTGAAATTGCTATCTCTAAGATTAATCAATTAGATCCACATCTCTGTGTGGATCAAGTGTGAGAAATTGATTACTTTTTTACTTAATGCTTGGCAGAACTAGAGGCAGAGATTTGAGAATGATGCTGGTTATGCGCTAGTTGGAGGTCAGTGCAAAAGATGAAGAATGAGCTCCATCAGAGCCATTTGACACAGCAGTCTCCTCTGTGTGCCCAACTGTGTTGCAAAAGAAAAGCTTTATTACTTCAACAATTTGCTGTTCCTGGACATTTTTTTTCTTGGAACCAGAGTACTAGGTAGCTAAAGGAATGGAGAAGAACTTGTTTTCTGCTTCTGTGTGTATCCCCCAACAAGGTATTGTGCAGTAACTTGTTGCTGTGTTAACCTTTCCTTTGGCTCTTGTTTTGTCTTGCACCAAGGTGACCTAAATGGCTGCTTGTGTTCTTTTTTTAGCTTCTTGGACCAATTTTTCTGTTGTTATTTTCAGTGATTTGATGAATGGGAAGATGCTCAATGTGCGCAAGAACCTACAGCAAGCTTACCTTTCTTCTGTATTTTGTAGTAGGGAAAAAATCACTGCTTGAGAGTGAAAAGCCTCGTAAACACTGTTTCTTTTCACATCATGGAGAATGTAAGTTGGCTGCTCAGGGAAGGAAGCATTCTGTCAACAACTGTGGCACATTAGGTCCTTAAAATTAATGAATGAGTGAATAAATATTAATGTACTGCATATTTCTTGTCTTCTCAGGGGACAGAAGGAATAAAAGTAGCCATGTTCTTCCCACCTGGACAACTTCCAAAGAGAAGTATGGGAAGGTTTACCATAAAAGCTTGGCTGCTAGAGTATCACATGTTGTATAATGCATTGAGGTTGCAACTTGAATTATTTTATTGTAGTTGCATCTGTCACCTAGCTTCATGTTTTGTTCTCATGTCATATTTATGCCTCTGCTTCTTTCTCCTTTCTTTAAGGCGAAGCCTGACAAATAACATGTTGGACTTTGGTCTGTTTCCTATTCTATCACTACCTTGCTGATTTTCCATTGACAAATGACTTATCTTGATTATGTGTCAGCTTACTTGTCGTTAAATTGGAAAGATTTAAATTTGCTTTGACAATGATTCTAGGAGAGCAAAGCTGGCTTTTTGGCTTTTTGGTCTCTGTGAAGTTAGGGGAGTTCAGAGATTAATCATTGCTTCACTGCTTCCACCAGAGGGAGCAAAATTTTTTTACTGAAAATGGACAGAAATTGTAGGGATTATTTCTGCCCTTCATGTGTTATAGATAATTTGTAGTAGAGGAATAGCTGAGCAGGGGAGATAGGAGACTGACTATGATAATATGTGAACATCAACTTTTTATACGAGTTGTCTGAGATTGATTTTGAGATCCTGAAATATAGTCTGAACTAAGTGATTATCTTCTAGATAAGAAAAGGAAGAATGTAGCTCCAACTACTATCAGTATAGCTGTATGAAGATATATGGACATAATAAAATGTCGCGCTTATGATTATTCACTTGACTTAAACTCCAGGATGTAAAAATAAGGGGCCTCTTTTTAACAGAAGAAAAAATATTTCTGTGGTATTTCCACACTTTTCTTGGTTTTTAGTTTGGGTTTTTTTTTCCAATCTAGTTTTAGCTTTTATTTGGTTAAGTTTGCATATTTGTGTAGATTAAATGTAATTTTCTACGTGAGTGCCATCAATCGTCAAAGAATCTAAACTGAGGTTTTTTTTATTAAGAATAGACATAAAAATCCAAGTCTTCTAAACATGAATAGCATGGACCACACAAACTTCCTTCATTTAGTGATCATAAGACACTTTGCTGTACCTTTACATAATTTTTTGCATATGCTTCCTTGTGCAGTTACCCAAGTTGCCTTCATCATGCCTTTAACACTTGGTTCCACATAAAAGCACTGATGTATGTTGAGCCAGTGTTTTACCTTTAAGCCCTCAAGGAGAGTGGGCAGGATTTTTTTTTCCTTTATATATATATCTCTATGAAATATTTATTTCTTACATGCATATGATGTAAGAAAGCAATTTAGCTTTCTTTCTTTATTTTGATGCCTTGGAGGTGAGCTGTAGTTTGGAGATGGGGTAGGGAATGTTGCTGAGAAGCATTATGTACCTGATTTGCCTGCAGGGTACATCAGAGTATGTCTCCTAGTTAGATCTCTGTAATTTCACAAAATTTTGAGCCTTAGTGATGCCTTATCATCCCTTGTTTTCTGCCAAGGCAGCATAACGTAGCCTCCTGAGGGCTGAAATGTTTTAGTCTGATAAAAAACCCTTTTGTCTCAACATGGAATGAATATCAAAATGTTTGTCCTGTGTAAGTGTCCAGAATTTAGATGGCCTAACATTTGACTGAGGCATTATCAAACTAGAAGTTTCCTTCTTTCATCACTGATTCTTAGACCCTTGTGTATGGTTGTGGAACCCAGAGCAGCTCATTACTGATTTTTCAGATGCGACCCAGGAAATTTATAAGTAATAGATGTGAGTAAAATTAGCATTCATGGGTGTGGAAAATGCAAACACTGAAGGCAAGGGAGTGGTAGGATAAGCAAATTGTGCCCCTGCTTTACCCTTTATTTTTCTTATGTGCTGCTAGCAGCAGTTGGGTGAATGAAAGGTGGATGGCAAAATGAGATGATCTGTGATGATAGATAGACACTATAGTTAGTGAAAAAAAAAAGCTGGAAATAAAGTTCTGTTCTTCATTCTGTATGTGCTGTTCTCAATGACTGGATGTTTTGAATTGTTTGGATTTGTTAGCCAAATTTTTATTGGTTTCTTAACTTCCCTTTGTAATCTTGGAAGGGAGGGCATGTATCATCAGAATGGTCCTCTGCAGTGACACCTTTCCAGATTTTACTGTTAATGGTTAGGTGTTGACTTACTTAACAAACCAATAGGTAAAGAGTTAACTCTGCAATGAAAAATATGTAAAGAAGGATGAAATGGTTGGGATAAGAAGAAAAATTGATAAAAGAAAGTGACTGTTTTCAAGGAAGGGGTGAAATTTCTCATGAACAGAGTAGGAAAAGAAAGCAAACACTGGTTGTAGTGTTAGAAAAGATGGGCCATTTATTAAGTGATATAAAGATTTAGTGCAAGAATGAAATACATCTATGTTATTCAGGTTCATGAATGTTGTTGTGAGGGTGTAAATTACATCCATGAGCTGCTTTAATTCTTTAATATTTACAAAAGCAGCAGTGAATTTTGTTATCTCACATGCTTTCATACTGGGTGCGTTTTCTTCAGTTTTTTGCAAAGCGGTGGAAAAACTCAAATATAATTATACCTAAGGTTTCTACAGTAAACATCTAAACTAAACACTCTTTACCTAAACAGCTTATAGTCACCTGCTTTGTTTTGTCACATTATTTTTCACATTCTTATGCAAGTTGTTGAGGTGGTGTAAGAGCACTCACCTGTGCTCATGATGGAATCCAAAATGGGCTTCAGAAATTGCTATGAAAATGCTGCAGTTCTGGCACGTTGAAAAGAAGCAGTGGAGTGCTCAAAGAACAGTCTAATAAAGAAAAAAGAGTAAGGCATAAAGAAGATAACAAGAATCACTTTTTACAGAGTGCATGGTTTCTAATGTGTTGCTTTCTGTTTCTGTAGGGTTTCTGCTGTAAATCTCTTGTATCACAACTATGTCAATCTTTTCTCTCCATGGGCGTTTTCTTAAGTACTGGGCTGACTTTAAGCAAGAGTTCTGAAAACCAATAAAACTGAAATAGATGAGTCATCTTTTTCATTCAGTAGTCCTGACATTTGTTGACTTTTAACTCCTGTTTACCTGTTCCTGTGTTGACCTGGAGCACTGTGATACATCCTCTGCAGCCTTGATTACAGAAGGCTTTCTTCACATTTATAATTTTGGCTAATATGCACTTTTCCTGAGTAATGTGCCTGGTTTTTTTCCTTGTTTCCCTTAAACTAGGGAGTCTAGACTGGATTTTTAGTTTGTCCTGAAAAGTGAGAACAACTACATGTAGCCAAGTGAAAACCTGTTTGCTTGGTGTGTGCATCTTCACAGTATTTGTGTTACACAGAAAGTTGATGTAGCTTTTCAGTATGGATATTTGATTTTCCTTCTTCCTTTTGGGGGAAGTATTTTAAATTTAATATTAGTTGAATCAACATTGCTAGTCTTTTAGCACTTGTTTAAGTGAACAGATCTGTTTGAGAATTTCAATTTGTCTGCAAATTTAGATAAGTGCTAGCTTTTACTAAGGAAAACTTCCATAGCTCTGCTTTTTATTCTAGAATAATATATCCAAAGGTGAAGAAGTTATTTTGGTTTGGTTATTGTATTGTGATTTACTGTAGTTGGGATTTTGGTGTTTTCTTCTATTTCTAGTTAAAGTGACCTAAGCTGCAGAAAGTGTACTCAGTCTGAAATGTGGCTTTTGAGCATAATAGTTGTATTACTACAGTGGTGTATTCTATACTGTAATGCCATCTGTTCAGATAATTCTTAACCTTTCTGACCTGCCTTTAGCTGAGTAATGCTCTTGATTCTATTGCTTCCTCTCAATCTTACGTATATATGTATATATAAATACACACATCTATAAAACCTCAATAATTCAATTGACTAAGCATGTAATTGAAAAAATGGACTGAAGGCCCAGACTAAAATGAGTTGGGTTTTATTCTTCCTGGTGGAAAGGCTATGAAGAATTTGAGGTCATCACAAATCTGCAGGAATTCTAGAAGTTCAGTGATAGCTGAGCTCTGTAGAAGGTCTACCCATAGAATACATTAGCAAATCATTTTCTCTAATGGAACTGAATGTAAGAAGTCAGATAAAATATTTTAATATAGAAGTATAATTCTAAGTGTTACTAAAATATTATTAAAATGGCATTAATTTGACAAGATGTAACATCTCAAAGTAGTGTCTGTTGCTTGTATGGATTGCTGCATAATTCAGATATTTAAAGGGCTGCTGTTGTGGTGCTTGGAGATGAGGCTTGTCTGGTCTCATGGGAATTATTCCTGAACTGGGAAAGGCAGGAAGGTAATAGACGTGGAGGAATACATGTGTTGTGGAGGAATATCCAATGTGTTGGATAGTAGTTTGTTCAAGGGAGAGTGTAGTGAAGCCCTCTCCTATTTTTTTTTTTTCCTTCCTATGGAGAGAACTGAGGGGCTGACCATTTTAAAGATGGGAAATATTTGTTCTACTCACTGATTAGAATGACTGTTATCAAATTTGTGCTTGCTATATGGACAAGAGATTACTTTCAATATCTGCTTATTTTAAGATGTATTTACGTTTCTCACATACCAGGGGAATATTATTGTAGTAAAGTAGATATTAATTGAGAAAATGTCAGTTTCTGGTTGCATTTGAGAAATATACCTTCATAGATGTTGGTTATTTTGTTTTATTTTTAAATGCCTAGGAAAGTGAGTAGCTTGTAATGTTTTTGCAGAATTTCAGATTCTGTAGTGGTTCTCTGGGCTTTAAAATAAAAACTTGTTCAAATATTTCAATACACTGTATTTATAGGTGACATAGAGAATAAAAATTTTGAGTTTCCTTGGAGTTGCTAGATGGAGCTTAAAGATTAACTAGCAGAAAAGGGAGTGTAAAAGTATGCACACAGGATGATAAACATAGCTGGAACTATTGGATAAACAGATAATGAGGAATATAGTGGGTTTTTTGACAGAGTTCTGTCTCAAGAAGTAACAGCATATGCCTAAAAACAAGTTCAAAGAAAGGTCACCTGTAATATTGAGGCACTCATTGAGTATGACCACCAGAGATCCCTTTAGATGACCCTCTAGGATCATAAAAGGACTTCCAGTAGGAGACAGATGCATGCAAATTAGTTTTAGGAAAAATGATGTTTATTTATTAGCTAGGAAGTGCACTGTAATGAATATGTATGATCGTGATGGAATAAATACTCTGTTGTAAAGTTTCACACACACATTTGATTAGAGAGGATATCCTCTAAAAGTGTCCAGCACTCTAATAAAGAATGCCTGCTTTCTAATACTTCAAATTGTGTTATTCTCCAGCTGATTTTGTTATCAGTGTACTGCTGGTAGATGTGACAGAGTAGAGACTTTGAGTTCATCTTATTATGTGCATATGCACTGTGAGTGTGTGATAAAACCCATGGTTTTAAAAGTGCAGTAACTGAGTTGGTCTTTGTTTGGAACTGTTTTGTCAACATATTGCCAGGCTGTGCATTGTTTTTTGATGTTGTGAACTCTTTCTCCCTGGTAGTCTGAGATCTGCAATCCTTAACTGGCCAAACCAGTTTTTGCTTAACAGAAGCAAGTGGTTTAGGTCCTTATTGTTTCTAGAGAGAGAAGACAAAACACACAAACAAAAAGCCCAAGCCAGTCTTCTTAATCTGATTTCACCTTTGAACCAAACTTGCATCCTAGATTTTGGGTATTCCCATGAGTAAATAGCTTTTTTTGACAACTCATGATCTATAATGGTGAATCTTAAGAGCCCATCAGAGAGAATGCCCTTCAGCCAATATCTTCCTAATTAGTTTTGGTTGTTTTCACTACAAAATGTACATTGATGTTTCATTTTACCTCTTTAGTCATACAATTTATCTTAGAGTAATTCTGAGTAATGATTAAGTAAGCCTTCTTTGAAAAAGCTTATTGGATTTGATGCTCATTTACTGCACAAACCAGATTACTATTGCTTACATCATGTTATTCATGATGTGCTTCACTCTCTGTAGCATACTTAAGAATTGCAACCTAGAAACTGGGAGTTAATACTGGAAATAGAAATACTATTACTAACCTGTGTCATAACTGGATTTGATGTTTTGGACTGAAACCAGCTTGGAAATAAAACATTTAAGATCTTGTGTATAAGTCCTTTCAGCTGCCAATAAATCAATGGGAAGATGAAGCATATGTGTCCAATATTAAAAAACATTTGCCAGTAATGTTGATGTTGACTAACACAAGTGCTTGGAGCATGCACTTCAAGGAAGTGGCTGGTGTTAGAAGGCTGTGCTTGGAGTTTTCATCTGAAAAAGTGTCCCTTCACACTGGATACTGTATAAATGCTCAGTAATACAGTCTTTACTACAAAGAACATTGTGCCTTAATACAAACATCTCCTGTACTGGTATGATTTCAAAATAATCACTGCTGCTTATCTTCCATTTCTTCATGTTTCATCCATATGAAGCAAAGTTGAGATGTCACAGCAGGAGTGTTGATTAGTTATATTTTCATCATGTAAGGCACCGAATAAAAATGCATTTGAAAGCATTTTTGCAAAATTTATAATGCTTTAGGTTGAAGGAGGAGTCTTTTTTTCTTCCTATCATTCAGAGAAGAATGGGTCTCTGAACTACTCTTAAGTATTTGTCAACTTTATCAAATACCTTTGCCAATAACTCTGAACTCCTCTTCCTGAGATTTCCCGATGAATTGAAGAAAATTATCATGCAGATTGATTTTTGAGCCTTGTAGTGGAATTTCCATTTTCAGCTTTACTGTGGAAAATGTTATTTCCCCTTTTTTTTCCCCTTTAATATTAGTGTAGCAACTTTCAGGCAGTAGTTGGAAAATTTACATTGCTTTCAAATAATAGTCATTCTTACTCTCCTGTTCTTAGCTCTCTGGCATTAGGCAATTATTGGATAATTGTGCAGGTTTTGATATTTGATTAAGGTTAGAAATTGGAAGAATATCCATCAATACTGCTGTCTGCTGTGGAAAAACATTAACTCCCCTGTGTGTTATAACCAACTTTTTGTGAACTCTTGTAGATGTTTTTCATTCCTCAGCTCATTGTTTTGGTGAGAAAGGGAAATAGTTTTGACTGAACTTGGAGCAGGAACAAGAAAATAATCATGTTTAAGGAACAAGGCACAGCTGATGCTTCATTAATTTTGGTAAGGTTTGGCAATTTTTGACAAGTATATGTCAACAAACGTGGTGCTTGAAGAGATTTGTGTTTAAAATGTTACTACTAAAGTGGCCGTACAGATTTAGAAAAAACATCAAAGTCTTGGCTTTAAGGTCTTTTTAAGGTGTATGTACATTATTCAGTCTTGATCTCCGAGCTCTTGTAAGAACTCATTTCAAAGTGGTTTTGTAGTTAATATTTTATTTTTTTTTCCTAAAAAGTATTTTTTTCTTTAGTAGCCATAGATGTTGAAAAGAAGAGCTAAAGGTTGAAGAAGAGGGGTGCTACTTAATGCACTTTGCTCACTGGCCCTGTCAGATAAAGGAGGAAGCACAGGTCCTAACTTTTTATGTGGTAGAATGAAGGGCCAAAAGTTATTATAGACAAGGAGACAAGTAACGCTGGTATCTTGCACCTTGGAAAAACTGAATTCCAGGGGGGATATGTGCCATGGTGTGGCTAAGAGGGAGATTGGAGTATTCCTAAATCTCTATCTGCAGAATTGCCATATCCACAGGTTCTTGACTGTTGTCTGTGAAGCATCTTGCATCTTAAACTTGTTATTTTAGGCTCTGCACATGATCAGGTAGGCTTCAGTGCTTCTGCTTCTATCTGGGTAATCTTTTTTCAAAATCTAATTCATCAGCAATAAGAACAGAGGTGCCTTCTTTTGTTTCTTTTTTTTTCACAAGAATAACTTACACAAAAAAAAAAATACAAAAAGAACAGACAGACAAAAATCCACAGGAAAGCACAACCCCCCCCCAAACAAAACAACCAAACAAAACCCCCACATCAGCTTTAAGTCATCCAAAGGGTTTTATTGAGGCCACAGGCATTTATTGCATTTTAGAGGTTTGAATACTTATTTTTCTTCTTATTGGAGAAAGTCTGTTAAAAATGAGAAAATAGAGAAGCACCAAGACAAGGTAACTTCCAAAGAATTTGTGTGGGTCATTGGTAGAAAGAGTAAAATGCAACGTTCCTGAGTCATCTTTGGTGCTTCACCTGCTAAACCACTGTTTCTCTTGTGAAATACTTTGTTATAAATCTTGTTCTTTGAGTGTCTCTCAGTACCTTGCTGGTAAGCAAAACTTTATGCCATTGTGTTGCTGCTTTTCAGTGGATTATTAGTAGGGTGTTTGGGCCTCTATGATTAACTTGTGTCATCCAGTTAGGAATTATCTCTATCAGTAAAATTCCCTCTCTGCTTTGTCTGCTTTTCTGAATGAGGCAAATGCCTTCAGTGCTGTGAAGCAGCAGGATTCTGGAGGCCTTGACTGCAGCAACTGGCTTTTGATATAAAAATATAGTGGATATGAAGAGGAAGCTTAGCCTAAAATCTGAATTAGTAGATAAAATTTGCATATATTAAAATTTGTTTTGTCGAAGAAAAAACTTCTGTATTTCTTTTTAATGTGGACTTAAATTTCTTTAATGATTTATTAAAGATGCTGTCTGTATTGTAAAGTTGGAATCTTCCCGCTGTTCAAATCCAATGTTATGCTAGAATCTCTTCTTGATGAAAGTCTGTGTGACAGTGACTTTTTTTCATTAGGTTAAGAATTGAGTCCTTAAATAATTTTTTCCTTAGCAATCACTGTGGTTTTACAAAAGCATGGCATAAATTGCATTTAATTCTTTTAAAATACTAAAATAAATGTCTTTAAAAGTTATATACTTTCTATTGACTTTTGCAGAAGTCATGCAAATGGAGAATTTCTTATGTAGATAGCTTAATGCAGTTAATGATATAATGGATTTGTATTTTGTTGTAGCTAGTCCAAATAGTAAAACTGTGAATTTGTGTTAATGTTTTACATTTGGCATGAGTTGTGCCTATAAACTGCAGTGCTTGTATGACTAGTTTTGAACCAAAACAGTGGATTTAATTTTGAAATCACTAGGCTACACACAGCAAGGATCCGTAATAGCTTAGTATGTCTAAACACACTCACATCATTCATTGCTGAATCAGTAGTGGTGATAATTTGTATTATAGTTGTATATGTTTTATTCTTATGTGCACATAACTTTCCATTACACATTGCTCTCTCTGTAAGATTTTGAGATGTTATTCTCATTACCTGAGCTGTTGATATCCTGTTTGTACCTGTTTGTCTTCTTATACATGTGCTGAATTATAACTTCTCAGGGTGAAATTGCCAGTCTATGGCAAGATATTTTTCCCCCCATGAAATCTCAGCTTTAAATAGATCTTGGTTAGGGTTTGTTTTGGTGTGTTGTTNTGTGTTTGGTTTTTTTTTGTGTTTTTTTTTTTTTTTTTTTTTTTTTTTTTTTTTTTTAATTTCTTCTGTAAAACAGATCAGGTTTTATGACCTTGTGGAGGCACATTACAATTTAGTTTGAAGAATGCATCTTACAGCTTTAGGGAACATGTTGTCTTTGTTCTTTGCAGGTGTTCTGCTCACATCTGACCAAGTCATATGGTATTTAGAAAGTTATATTTTGCCCATACTCACAATGTTATAAGAGCTTGACATAAGTTTTCAAAAGGTACGTGACTATACCATTTCCAATTGGTGAAGTTTATATATGTAACGTTTGCCAACAGAATCACTGCTTGGTCGAATGCTGGTTTTCATGGAAGCTTTCAAGATGATCTCCAGGTCTGTCCTTGTTCCTACTCATTTGCTGTCTATTCCTTTTGTCTCCTAGGCAGCCAGATAGTTTTTGTCCCCCTTTCAAGGCAAGCTATGTATGTGAAGGCAAGTTCATCTGTCTCAGTGTGTGGATACAATGAAGCTGTCTGTCAATTCCACACTGGTCAGCATGGCTTAAGATGGGAGATGGAGTTAAGAAAAGGCTAAGTGTTAAATTTTGGCATTGTTTACTAAACCAAGTAGTGCAGTACAGGAAAAGTTTCTGTGGGATGAAGCGTTGAGGATCCAACATGGGTGCTACAATAATTTTGGGAAATACTGCTTTTGCCTAGGTTAGTCCATGTGCTAAATGTTCACTTGCCTTTGGAGCAGATCATCTAGTTAGTTTAGTTTAAAAGAAATCAGGTTTGTGTGTCCAGACACCATTGCAAGCAGCCAAAGCACATGAAGTACAGATAACTGGGAGGCTTTGGGAGCCCCCTCTGATCTGATCTAAAACACTGTGTAGATGCAGGTGTTATCTCACTGCTGGAGCTGGAAGTGCATGCAATGGAATTTGGGGTCCCACAAAGTCTGTTTCTCATTCTGCTTCCTGTAGTATTGGCAAGGGATGAAACTTCTTTCCATGTGGAAATGAGTACAAGTGGTAGAAATGAGTGCTGTGAACTGAAAGCCATAGGTAATGGCAAACAGGTAAATTCTGATTTTTCTGGTAGAAATTCTGTGTTTTCTTTTAAAATGTAAGTATTAAAGATATTTACCAAGTGAATATATAACCTGTGATAGCAAATGCTCAAAAGTCAGAATAAGTGTCAGATGATTACCCCTGTGACACTGCCCAGCAGTGCTCACAAACTCTTCCATATGAGCTCCTTTATTTGGAACGCAAATCACTAGTAAATCAGATTTTTTTTGTGAGCTGGAGAAACAATAGGGAAAAAATAGATTGTAGTGATGATTTTAAATTTTGCTTGCATTTTGAGATACTTGGGTCTGATTTATAGGCATGCTGGATAGAATTCAGAATAGCAGATGAATTTATATTTTGAAAACACATTTTTTTCATACAGTTCAAGTCGAAGTTCTGTTAAAAGTACTGACTGAAAAACTAGCCACTGAGTGTCTGAGCAACCAAGGTTAGTGGGAATTTATTTTGCCCTTTGGGCTTGCATAATTTTTGCGCTAGTCATTCACCTTTAGAGTAGGAATAGGAATATTGATCTTATGAAATTATTTCAAAGTTTACATTTATTTTATGTAGTCTTACCATGTTATGGACAGAGCTGCATAAAATGTAAGGTTTTTATATTCAATGTAGAATGCAGATGGTAAGCATTTAATGGGTCACAGGATGAGGGCAAAATCTGGGCAATTGTCCATTTGCTGAATGAATCAGAAATACTGCTGGGGAAAATAGAATAAAGCAGCAGAAACAATACATTCAGAAGTAGATATATATAAAGGCTAAACTCAAGTTGCATGGCTTCCAAACCTTAACTGCTGCATAGCTTGGTTCTACAGATACGTAATTAAAGCTTTGGGAGCTTTACAAGTTCTGCAGAACTCTTGGTGCTTTGTAATCTGCATTTTGGCATGCTGAGACAAAGTTAAGGATGGGATTGGTAAGAATAGAGAAGAAATGCAGGGTGTTGTGTGACCGTTGTGGTGATGCCTTAGATTTCCAAGCATTGTATACATTTGTGTACATTTTGGGGAGAGCACTTAAAAAATACTGGCAGTTTTGGATTCATTTGTGAGGAAGTCTTTTGGAAAAGGTTTGTGCTGCTTGGGTCACTTAGTTTCATGTTTGAAAAGCAGACATAATTAATTGACATCTCTTGAAGTTTGCTTGTGGGGTTGATCTAAAGGTATGTTATTCTGCATTTTATTGCTATTCTCAAAATATTCTTCTTGGGGAAGGTGTTCTGGTTTGGGTGTGGTTTTGTGTATTTTTTTGTTTGTTTGTTTTTTGGTTTGTTTTTTAATTAATGGGCTACTGTTTTTCAGATATTGATTTCATCATTTGAGTAAATAGCTAAACTAAGAGCAGGTGCCCAAGAAAGGTATTCCCTTTTCACTCACTACCTGCTGAATCCTTTCTCAGGTTTGCTTTTTGTGTGAGGATTTTACACATTCCTAATCCTGCAGGCTCATCCTGAATTGTGAGATTCAAGGTTTGTTGTTTTGTTAGTGTCTGCTCCTACAGAGTTGATGATACGGGTCAGAAATGCCAAGCACTTCTACCCTTTTCATAATAGTAGTAGGAGCTAGATGATGACTTCGCTTTTTCCCTGGGTCTTGCTAGCTTGCTTTTAGTGGTAATCTGAAAAAGGACACCATGTGATACCAGTTGGTAAATTATCTATATTGCAGTCAAAGCGCTAATGTCTGGGCATTCAGTAAAACAAGCAATGCAAGCATGTCCATTTCCGGACAGGTATTCATGCTCATTTCTTCCCTCTGTCTCTTTACCTCAGCTTCACTGCATATCTGTGAATGTGCAACCTTCTCTGTCTCCCTTCTCCTTCTAGTCTGTCTAGGATGTGAGTTCTCTGGGTCAGAAACATGCTTGGTGGGTTACATAGCATAATTTCTGTAAAAATATTCATACAAATGTTGATACTGATTCAATAATTAATGTTTTTTGTTTTAAGTTTTCCTTCTTGCCCTCTTTTCTAAAACATTATTAGTTTGTTTCCATTTCAGTGATTCACTTGACTGTTTTGTATGAAACTTTTCCACTAAATCCATAGAATCATCCTGAGTAATAAACCTCGCTCTGTTTCATTTGCATCATTGCTTATAAAGGAGAGAAAACAGGTCAAGTTGTGCCCTGAAAGAATATATCTTCATTTTATTTAGGATTTTTCAAATACTGTTAAAAGCATAATAGAAATGTAGGAGTAAGAGAACGGATGGAAAAGTGTACGTGACGGTTTAGACAACGGTTTAATTTAGGGAACTGCTCCTATTAAAAAGTGCAGCTCTGCCTTCTGAGTCTCTTTCTCTGCTAGCACTTAATGCTTTAACTTGGTGTTACAGGTTTTAGAATGGCTCAATTGATTGAGAGTTCTGTAGTTGTTGTTTTAATTGCTACTTCAGAAATGACCATGTACTCTGACCCTTACCTATTATGGCCTGAAACTTGGTTGAAAAATGATAAAGGAATGGACAAGCTGAATTGTGGTACTGCAAGTGTGCACTGTGTTGCTGCAAACATCAATATTAGGCTTGCTATCAGGACCATAAAAATAGTATTGTCATTGTACCCTGTGGTGTTAACATTAGGTATGTATTTCAGCTAAGTGCCATCAAACAGTCTAAAACACTGTTGTGCAGAGGTCTAGTCAAGCATGCAGGATGTGCAAGTTTCTTGTATTGAAGTGCTTGTGACCTGAGGCAGTGGTTCTCAAGCTGTTGCTTGTGATGACTTGGGATGCCACTATTACACATGGAAAATTGTTAGGCAGTTTTTGATATGAGTGAAAGTTAAAATCTATGAAGTGAGAAATGTTAGTTTCTAAATAAAATAATTTATCCCGCTTTTTGTAGTTTAAGCCACTTTCGGTAGTGGTTGCAGTATTTGAGGAATTTCTTTCTTTATTGTGCCCTTACTGTTAAATTTTTTTTCAGGCCACAATCAGAACAAATCTTTTTACTCACTGATTTAGTTTTATTCAATTCTGGTTTTGCTTTCAGTGCCCTAATGTCTTTAAATATTCAATATACAAGAAATTTTCTATCTTCTAGAATAAACGGCCTGAAGGGAGGAAGAATTTCTGAAACTATCCTACTTGAATGTACAAGAAGAAAATGCAGTGTGTAACCAAGCTGTTTATCTGATTACATAGCACTGATATGCACTTCATTGAGCCCTGCTTCTGCAGAGTCTATTGAAGTGATCTGTCAGTGATTTTTGGAGCTGATATGTAGCTTTGAGTCCTCACTTAAAAAAACCAATAAAACCTCAGCTCGGATCATCACGTTACTGGGAGAGTAGAAGTGATTTAATGGTTGATAGAGCTGTTTGGTATTTAGAAAATCTACAGCAAAACGTATCATTTTCTTTTCTTCATTTATGCACAAATTGCCTTGTGTTTGATACATCTTTTCCTCTGAGCTGCTCAGAAGGAGCACTGGATTGTGCCTTAGCCATGGAGGGACTCGTGGGGGAGGCTATTAGACATGCTATGGTAAAAGCCATGGAAAGCAACTGCAAATTGGTAAAAATTGTGTGGCTATTTCTGTTAATTTTTAATACACACTTGTGTGAGATCTTTTTTCTTTTCTTTTTTTATGCAGGTCAACTTTGTAGTGTGCCAACTGTTTGCCTTGCTTGCAGCTGTTTGGTTTCGAACATACCTTCATTCAAGCAAAACTAGCCCATTTATAAGACATGTTGTTGCAACACTCTTGGGCCTTTATCTTGCACTTTTTTGTTTTGGATGGTAAGTTGCACTTAAATTTATTTTTCAGGAACTTGTAAATTTTTATTTCTGTGTTATGAAGAACCTTATTGCCTAATTCTGTGGGGTTTTTAGCTGCTCCAAATGTACTGAAATCAGCTTAAATATTCTGATGAGGTGCACGAAGTTTGAAAGATCATCTATTTGCGAACTGGTGACTACCATAGTGGCTGCCTATGGTTTTGGGAAGATGAAGCAGGTGCAAGTTTGTTTAACTTGTACAACTTTTTTTTTTCTGTGAACTTGCTGGAGAAGTACTCTCTTGAGGCATAGCACACATGTGGTGACTTGGATAATTCCCCATAAATCCTCATGGCATAAGGTAACTCAATGTCTTTTTCTGAATATTGAATATAATGTGACTTTTTTTAGGAAGAGTTGCTGGTACTGTAAAATATATCTAAAGACACTCATAGTAGTGTAAAACACCTGGCAAGGAGCTGGCTTTGACTTCAGACTGTTTCATGGTTTCTTTTTTTTTCTTAGTGATTTGGAGGGAAGATGTGACTGTTTTTCAAACACATATTTTGTGTGACTGCTGTTTACATATCTTTTCACAGTATAGCACGACAGAATGTTAATAAAGTTAGAAAAGGTATGCATTTAGTTTGGTAAATTTTTTTCCTTCAAAAAATAGCTTACCGAAACATCTTCCCGAGGTGGTTTAAATGCCAGTTTCATTTTATTGCATTGTAAATAAGGTGCTTATTTAGCTTCAAGTGTATAAAAGACTTACTTATGCTGACTATTATAGAGTATTACTGAACTAGGGGGACTTAAGCTGTTGTGCAGGTGGGAAGATGCACACAGTGTGTGTGTGCATCTGTCTCTGCACATGCAGAGTGTGTTGGCCTCTATGTTGGCATGTTGCAGGGATCTCTCAACATTAATTGATACATATTGTTTTTAAATTTTAGGGAAAGAAATCAGTAACCTTTATTCTTTAGATTTACATATATGATTTACTTTTATATAAAACTCTACTACTCCAATCCATTCCTTAAACATTTGGCTGTGGTATTCTGCTTTGAGAAAGTAATCTGATCTCAAAGACTTCCAGTCTTAGCACCACAGATAAAGAGGATGATACGGGAGATAGGAGCTACTATATGAGGATTTTTTTGAGAGCTGTGTAAGCTTAGAAGCACGTTTTGTATCCATTGCTTTAGAAGCAGAAATCATTAATTGTAACTTGTAACTAGAAAGGGTTACTAATAAATTCTTGTATGAATTTTAGGTATGGGAGATTTTGGAAAGAAACAATCTCTACTCCCAACAGACATAAATATAAATTTGTGGAAACTTCTTACCGGTACTGTTCCCTGGAAAAAAGAGATGTTTACTGCCATAGTAGAAATTAATTACTAACAGATCCAAAGCAAACTAGAATAATGTGGATTTCTATTTTTCAGTTATGGAGCTAAAAACTATTTTAAAATGACAGAAAAACACATAATTCGATGTTGAAAGTACACATTCTTTAAGAAATTGGTACTCCTGTTATTTTTCTGTCAATGCTTTTTTCTTTTGCTTAAGTACTTATTATATAAGCAGGTTTTTTGAGGGTTTTGTTTTTTTTTTTTGTTCCCCCTCCCCAAGAAATCAAGTATGCATACAGGTTACAAGCCCCTGATACATCTTCAGTGACTCTTGGATTGTGCTGTAACATGTCTTATAAACATATATAACCAGAAGAAAACTGTTACTATTTTGTTATGTAGTGTTACTAGTAAATGTAGTAACTTGTAGATAAGTTCATGCAAATTTAAATGTGGGAAGTAGTTTGGAATCTGTACCCTTTTAAGGGCATTTAGTACTAGTTATGTTATCTTCAAGTGTATTAATTTTCAGTTGCTTTTTTAATACTTGTGATAGTGATAGAGGAAAAGAAGAGAAGCAATAATTCCCTTGGCGTAATAGCAAATAGCATAAAAGGCCCAGAATATGTACTCTTTTTATGTAGTTAAAATTACTATTCCATCTGTATTTCAATATATCCCTTTGAATGTTTGAATCAAAGATCAATCATATTGCTATTGTTAGCAGTTCTGAAAGAGAAATGGTTTCAGTGGCTGTAATCCTGGTATGGTACTCCATATCAATAATCCACACTCTTTTAGGCTTTGCTATCTTAGTATCTTTTCCCTGTAGAAGAAGCAAACCTCTTAAGGTTTTGTCATTTCACTAATGCTTTGCTACACAATATTGCTAATACTTGGTGGATAAGAAAAGCAAGTAAATAATTTTTAAATTGACAGTTTTAAAAATTGACTATATAAAATGCACATTTGAATTGTAGGTAGTCCTATCCTAAAGGAGACTAACTGGAAGTGAAGCATGGGAGCATGTGCAGATTGGATATTCTGTAAAACGTCAAGATTTTTCAAGGTTAATTCATGTCAAAGTGACTTGTTTTGCCTCTGTTCATCATCTGTAGGATGAAGGATTTTAGTTGGTTAGAACTGGTTTTCCTGTTGAAAATCTTTAAAGTAATTTCCTTGTGAGTAGAAGAGGAGTGAAATTAGGAAATTGTTGGTGATAAGCTGAAGGAAAACAGCATCACTATCACAAAATAATGGCTGCTTTTTATGGGGGAAAAAAAAAATCCCAAATTAGCTGAGTTGTGTCACTTGAGCATATCTAAGTGTGGTACTGAGGCACTTCAGGTGCCAGAATGGAAAAAAAAAATCTAGTTACTAAGAATTAGCTCCTTGCTCATTTTACTGGCACTGCTTTGATATCAGTGCTTTACAGCTTACTGAAGTGTATGTAACTCCTTCAAAGACCAAAGCCAACCTCCAAAGCAATTATGTTGGAATAGCTGTGAAAAACAAACAAGAGCTTAGAGCACCTTCGTGAAACAAACATGTGGCTTGTTGGTGTGTAGGGCTTTTTTGTGTGTTTTTTTGTGGCCATCACCACCATCCCAGGTTACTGATGACCTGGGACAAAGAGACTGACTGGACACAGTCACCATTTCTGTTGAGTGGGAAATCTTACAATATTATGGATATTATGAGATTGTTGGCCTTATCTGAAATATTTATTGTTGTAAATGGGTAGAAAGATGAGTATGGAAATGAAACCACAAGACTTTCATGTTGTTTACAGTTATTTACTCAGGGAATAATGCCAAATGGAAGTATTATAAGACATATTAGTTGTATTTTAAGGATTAGCAACATTTGCAATATCCTTGATGGGGCTGGAGCATTCTAGCTAGGTGTCTACTTTTTGTTCATTACTGCTCTCTGTGCTATGCTGAATGGAGAAGTTCTCAGCAGAAGGAAGAGTAGCAGAAAACCTAAATAGAATAAAGGGGTTTTTCATTGAGAGCAGCGATGGCTTTAAACTTTGAACTCCTTTAATTTCACAGTAAATGCATGCAGTTGTTTGTCATTGAAGAAAATGCTATGAGGGTTTACTTTTTCTTCCCCCCAGGTATGCCTTACATTTTGTTATACAAAGTGGAATTTCCTACTATATCATGATCATAATAGGAGTGGAAAATATGCACAAGTAAGTTTCCATTCTAAATTTTATTTTACTTTGCTTTTGCAAGAATGCTACTGTTGAGGGGGTTGTTTTTGTAATGATGCATGCAGTACTATAATTCTAATTGTATCATAACGTTTCAACATTTGAATTCTCTAACTGTGGTTTTATTTTCAGGAGAGAAGATGGCTTATTTGGCAGTCTTTGCCAGCTTTTTGAAATATCTAAAGCTCATTAAAATAATACCTCACTGAGATACATTTTGTGTTCTACATATTCTTATTTTTTCATCATTGCTTAATCTTAAGTATTTCTGGGTGTTGACAAATGACAAATATAATTTGAAAACAGCTGATGCTAGTAGAAGGAAGATGTCTGAAGGGAAAACAATTTGTGTGAGAACTTTAAGTGTTTATAATTCCATTTGTTTTGATATCAGTATTAATGCTATCTTAGGTTAAGAATACATTTATGAAACACATACATAAATATATTTTAAGTTTGAATGCTTGATTATATTAGCAGTATCTGAATCCATATAGAATAACACTTGTTCTTCTTTTTCAGTCATTCTTAAAAGTAGGGGAGACATTTGTTTTATTTCTATATGCATATGTTTTACTATTCCACTAGCCTAGAGATCAGAAACAAATTAGGTTCCCACTGTGTTAATTCCTGCATAATTGTTTAGTAAAATAGCAAAGCCTTGCTTGAATAGGTTCCTGAAGTATGTGAGGCTGTTAGAAAAGATGCTGGTTAGAAGAAACAAAGAGGAAAATTGCTTTACACAGGAAATACAAAGACAGCGTGGCCTTAGTTCATGACCCTACCTGTTAGAGTACTCTGCTGAATTGTACTGTGATAGTGAATGTAATTTTATTGTCTTTGAAATATCCCATATTAGGCTCTTATCTTCAGGATTTTCTTCAAAGCCTCATGTATTCAAGTTACTGTGGATGTGAGAGAACCTCATTTGGTTGGATAGCTGATTTATAGACACAGTATCTTTGATTACAGGTTGTTGTAAAGCAACTTGTTCATGTAAATTTCTCTTTAAGCTATAACTTACGTTACTTAATATTCTGAAAGAAATTATTAATGTGGTTAAATGCAGCAAAGGGAGGTACCAGGCAGGAACAGTTTGGTCTTTTTTACAAGTTACATAGGTTTCTCGAAAATGGAAATCCAGCAGTGATTGGCATTCCTAATAGCGTGAGACAGGTAGGCAGATATCCTGCACCTTGCAAAGGAGCACTAATTCCTAATCCTCCTAATTCATACTAGCTGGTTTAACTGCATGGCCTGATCTGCTGAGATGTTGGCTGTGTTATGCACAGCTGGGAGGGGAAACCTAGATTTTATTACTGCGCTTATGTTACTTTGTCACCGTATTAATTAGTCTGCCACTGGATAAAACTAAAAAACTCTTCTTTCAGTGGAAGAAAAAATGTAACAGAGTAATTTGTTACTTTAAATTATGAGCAATGTGTGGATGCTGTATGGGAATCCTCAGGAGCCACTTGTAGTAGGTGGTAGAGGCAAGACTATACTAGGTTTGTTCCTTCCACTGCTGGAGTATCCCAGAAGCGATGATGCCTGTAACTTTAACTAAGGAATGCACCAGGTACACTTGATTTTCTGTCAGGAAAATGCCACTTACAGCTTTCTGTTTGGCAGTCTGAATAAAAACTAATGTGAATTACTCCCCTCCCTACCTAAGAGTTTGTCTTCAGACTATGAATGTGTCTCATGGAGCCCAGGGGAGATTGAAGGTTAAGTACTGTACAGTAGAGTGTAGCTGGTACCAGCTGGCCTCAGGACAGAAGAATGTCAATGTTTTAGTGGGGATGTGTGTATATGTACAACTAATCATAGTACTTGTATATACCTGCATAGCCCCAGGTTTGAGATTTACTTCCTGCATTGTAGAGTGACCCATTGGCTGGCAGTCCTAGTTAGAGGTTAACTTTTGCATTCTCCAAAGTGTTTTTACTTTTCATGGTAGCTGTTATGTCTGCTATTCTGTGGTTCTCTTGTTTTAATAGACATAGAGTTCTTTGTACTGTTCCTATGCCCATATATGTGAGCTGTTTGAACATGGTAATGTAAAGAGATATTTGAATTTGAGTAAAGAAACTTTGGTTGTAACTGGTCTGGTATCTGTTGAGGTGCTTCCTGGTCATACCTTTCTTGGAATTTTGGAATGTTAGTCTTCAGTAAGTTCCCATATACTCCAAGCTAGAGCCAGGACTGAGGGGAAGGCTCCCCTTTGCCTTCACTCCTTATTATGGGGTAGACAGACAATGGGAGATGTGGCAAAGGTGGTGTAGTGAAGACTTGATGGTTTTATCTTTAAAATCTCAGATTAAAGCCAAATAAGTCTTGATCATCTGAGTAAACTAATGCCCATGACATGTTAATTGTGGCACTTAATTTGTCAGTCAGATGTTTAATAATGCTGAATGTCATGATTTTTCTAATGCTTACCTAGAAATCAGACTCATATTCTGAGGATTGTGAATGGGAACACTGACTAGCACCAGGCAGTGATTCTTTGTGTGCTGGGGATTTGATGATTACAAAAATAACCATGTAAATGGATTGTAAATTGTTTATCTACAATTACTTGAAAAGTAAGTGCTTGTTGAAGTTAACAGCTGTGAAGGAATTTCCTAGTGCTCATTGTGAATTTCTTCTGAAAGTATTTGCTCTAAGGAGCTGTTACAAGTTCATCCACTTTGATAACTTCCTGTGACACTCCAGGCAGAGCCTGAATAGAACTCAATGCATGTCTTCAAACAATGAATGTATAAGTTGAAAAATAACTTGTTAAATTATCCTTCCTAAAATTGGAATGTTTGAATGGAAAGGCCTTTAATGAGCATATATTTTGTAATTACAGGAATGGAGTGAAAAGAGAACTACAATTTTCTTACTTTAGTGCCTATCACTTTTTTCTGTACTTTTAAATAAAGATTAAATACATTTATTTAATTCTGGGGGGGGATGTCCCTATGGGGGTATAGGAAGAAAGGATAGGAATCATTTAGTAGCTGCAGATTTGTGAATTTTGATACTTAAGTTGAGAGGCTAAAAAAGATAATGCATGGGAATTTTTGAAGTGTTGCAGTCTTTTCAGTTGGTTTGGTACAAAAAAGACATATGCTACCTTTATGCAACTAGAAAAAAATACTTTATATTTCCAGAGAAAAGAATCTAAATCAGTCTTTTTCTTAAATCCCCATCTCCTTTAAAAAATTTTATTTTATGCCTAATAGCTGATGTTACTCAAAAGAATAGAGTTCTCAGAAGAACAGGGTTTTTAAATAATGCCATTGGCACATAAAACATCTTTTGTCACACTTGCAAACTCAGGTGAAAAAAAAAATAATTGGACCTCTGTTGTGGGAAGTAGCTATACTTTGAGTGTTGATATTTACCTGAAGAAGGGTTCTCTTACTTCATACATTGTGTGTTTGGTTTCTGTAAGCATGTAGAGGACAACCCTGTCTTGGAAGGAAGCAGTAGTGTAAAATTGCCTGGCTGCATTAGAAATCTGTTGGGATGGAGTAGCTTTTTGGCTTGCATGTGGATTTTTTTTTTTTTTTAATCTTTGTGCTCAAAGTGAAGCTGAGCACAATCAATCAAAGAAAAGTTGATAAAGTCATGTTCTGGGGCTCTGTATTTGTTTGGTAATCTCTGTAGCATCTAATACAGATTCTTCTTCAAGGCACATTACTCTGCCTGTCATGCTGCCAAAAAACTTGACTGTTAGCAAATGAGCTCTGAGTCATGGTATCATTGCTGCATGGTTTATTACCTCAACAAACTATTGATGTCAAATAAATCAGGCTCCCTACAAAATGAAGTGGCAGAATAAATTGTACCTAGAAGAGTTCAGTGAAAGCTACGTTCTTCAGCTCCTGGCAAAGTCAGCCGCTAATAAGAGTTGATTAAAAATTCTGGTTGCATGCCATTGACTGAATTGAGTCAGTGATGTTTGGGATACAGAGATTATGTGAAGGGGTACCATGCATTACAGTAAATTTTCTTCTCTAAGAGCATAATTATCCATGTTTATTATTCTTTGGTGAAGTTTTTTGCATTTGAGACAAATTTCACGTGACTAATTACAACAAGCTCAGCAAACAATAATTTAATTGTTCTTAATGAAACTGCTGGCTGTAAGTTAGGCAAGTCAGTTTTGCTTTCAGAACTGCAAGTGATGGTGTATGAAGTGTCTTGGTTGGAGATAAAAGATCATGACCCTTGATGTCAATGCACTGCAAACCATAAAAATTATGTTTGTGGTTTTTTTTCCTATAAGAGAGGGTGGATGTAAATAAAAAAGCATTGATATTTAAAAAACATAAACATCTTAATTTTAAAATCCAGTGTCTCAATTAAAGATGTTAAGTTTCATATAGCTTTTAAAGTTGATCAGTTTTGCAGATCAAATGTTGTTACTGGATCTTAAAGACAAGATCACAGAATCATAGAATAGCTGTGGAGGGAAGTGTTTCTGACTCCCACCCTGCCTTGTTCAAAGCAGGGTCAGCTAGAGTAGGTTGCTCTGTGAAACCCAAGTCTTCCTTAGTACTATCACGATCCTGAATAGTTCCACTTGTCATAAGCATGCTAACCATTTCCTTTTGGTGTCTTGCTTCAATGTCTATTATAGCTTAAAATTTATTTGAAGTGACTTCATGCAACTTAGTTTTCTCATGTGATCTGTACTTGCACAAAAGCTTTTTATGCTTTAGTTTTCCCCCACCCAATACTTGTTCAGATTTGATATTATTAACTTAAATTGATCAGGCTCATTTCAATTTAAAGTGAAATGAACCAGCTGTATTTCAGAAAGTTAATTTGATAGTAAGAGATCATGTTAGGCAACAAGTAGTAGCATGTCTGTCTTGCCATTTTTGTAAGATAATAATGGAAAGAGGGGTGAGGGCAAAACACATGAGCAAAGACTATGCCAAGTAAGATTACAGAAGCCTTGTGTCTTAAAGTCAGTAGAAACCAGGCAGACAAGTCTTTACTGACTTAAAAGACAGTAAGATGGAAGCCAGACTGAGTAATGAAGAAATGTTGGAGTATTTGATGCTGCAGGTTGGTTTTACTTCGAACATAATTGAAAAGTTAATTCAAAGACATGTTCTCCCAGTTTTCAGCCAAGAAATCCCGTCTTTTCTTCTTGATAAAAAGGGTGAAGGATCTTGAGGGGAAGCTGTGTGAGGGGTGGCTGAGGTCACTTGGTCTGTTCAGCCTGGAGGAGACTGAGGGGAGATCCCACTGCAGGTACAACTTCCTTGAGAAGGGAGGACACACTGACCTCTTCTCTGTGGTGACAGTGGTAGGACCTGTGGAAATGGCCTGCAGTTGTGTCAGGGGAGGTTTAGGTTGGGTATTAGGAAAACATTTTTCATCCAGAGGGTGGCTGGGCACTGGAACAGCTCCCCAGGGCAGTGGTCACAGCACCAGCCTGACAGAGCTCAAGAAGTGGTTGGACAATGCTCTCGGGCACAGGGTGTGACTCTTGGGGATGGTGCTGTGCAGGGCCAGGGTTGAGACTCTGTGATCCTTGTGAATCCATTTGAACTCACCATATTCTGTGATGGTGTAAGAAGCTATGCAGTTGATTTACTTGTACTCTCTTCATTATGGACTAATTTGATTTCTTGCATGTAGCCCTCCTGAATGCAATTTCCCTATGTATTGGTTGGCATTAGTGTTTTAGAATAGTAAATTTCAAGCTTTCTGTTTAAAAGTTGCATTGAATTATGTTGGAAGAGAAATAGGTAAATAAAAGATAGAAATCACAGTACAGTTTAAATTTACTGTGCAGATTACAGTACCTATCTTAAATCTGAAATCCTGGTATTCTAATTTCTGGTAAATTTTAGGTATGTGATACTTTAGCAGGTTTGTTGTGTGTTTACATCTGGTAAGATGCAAGTACCTTAGACAATGTAGCATGGAGTTAATCTTCAAAACTGGATAATACAGAAATAAATAATACTTATTATAGCCAAGTGCTAAGCAGTGCTTGCAGTCATTACTCATCACAGGCACAACAGGAACTGTGAAGTCAGTAGGCTTGCAAAAGGAAGTTCTGGGTAATTTGGTATATGATTACTTAGAGTGAATAATCCATTTTATTAATAGATCATACCACATGGAAATGCACAATGCATACAAGTAATGCACCATTTTAAACAAGAGTCACATGGATAGCTTTCTTTTTCTTGGTATTCTGCCTTTCTAGGAGTGTCTGTTTTAAATCTTATATCCTGGAAGCTCTTTAAGTGTCAGTCTTTGCAGCTTCCCTCTACCAGAGTCCATTTGTGATAAAACGTTTATTATATGCTGTGTCACATCCATGTGCCTAATCACTGTCTTCTGGCTTTGATACTGAGTGCTGGTTTTAGTGGTAGGTATTATTGTAAAAAGCTTTGTGTCTTCAAATAATATTAATCTCTTGAACGCTTTAAGGATAGCTTGTGAGGTGTAAACGAGGTGGTATGCATACAATGAGATTAGATAGTAAGATTTTACAATTTCCCTACATAAGGTGAACAGATGTCAGATAAAACTTGGTAAATGTGTTATAACAAAAGAAAAAACCTATAGAGGCATTTTTTTCCCCCCTTACAAAATGGAAAGATGTCTCATTGTCCACTTGTCTCCAGCTGTAATGAACCAAGAGTCCAGGCTCCTCTGGATCTCTTTCTCTGCATGACCGTAGTGCTCTGAAAAGCTGACTGCTACATGCTGTAGGTACATTCTTCTTCGGAGAGAGGACATTCATATAAACCTGTAGTTTTGGTGGTGTTTGTTTTCAGTTGTCCTGACTTCAGTAGGTTTGCTAAAGATTTGCTTCAGAAATCCATGTAAGCAATGTGATTGTGATTACTTAAGAGTTGTCCCCACAGTAAGTTCGTAGCATTTTATGTGATAACAAAATTTAGATTTAGTCGATGTTACTGTGATGTGGTATATTCTATTACTCTATCCTAGTACTTATATTACCTTTCCAGAATGGTGTGAGGGCCTTAATACTGAGCTTCTATCAGAGCTGCAGTCAGAAGCTAATGGTTTAATCAATCCTAGCTGCTGGGTAGCAGAATAACTGCTTTTGCTGTGTTTTATATAAAATGTCTGAAATGTCAACATCTGTGTCCAGGATGTCTTCAAACTGAAAAAGCTAAGGCTTTCAGATGTGAGAACTTGATTTATTGGTGGCTTCTGAAAAGTGTGTTAAAATCAAGCTTTATTTTGATGTTGGTTTGATGTCAAGTATGTGACTTTGGAGGCTGGTTAGTTTCTCTGGTGTTTTTCCATACTTCCTGTTTGAGCAATTAGTGTATGTGACACAATCTGTATAAATAGAAAAAGGGTCTAAGTAAATGAGCCTTAGACATCTAGATGCAGAATGTTTGGTTTGTTGTGCCAGCTATGTTTTGCTACTCATATAACTACTCAGTGTGTTTTTCAAAGATCCTGCAAAAGTATTCCCTTTGTGGTGCAGAAGCGCAGTTACTTCAGGAATATGAAATTACTTCTGCTATTAAACATCATCCTCTTATGAATGAGAATTGAAATACAAGGTACAACATATACAAACACACAAATATCAGATGCAGTCCCTTTCCAGTTCTTAGGGTAGAAGAAATCCTTTTGCTGGAAGTAGTAAGTCCCATATATTTTAGCAGTTAATAATAATGAAATTAGGTAAGTGATGACTTATGAAATTGGTAAAATGGACAATGGTAGAAGCAATGTTAGTGTATGCTAATACAGTTCTTTACAAGCATCACCACTTTGTGTTTATGAGCAGAATCAGTGAAGAAATAAAATAATTCTTAATATTTTAAATCTTCTGCTGTAGGTGTTAACCGATGTAAGAATATCCATTATTCAATATAATTCTTGTCAACTTATTCTTCAGGTCAGCACTGAGAGACATTTGTTTAAAGTATATTATCAGGATGGTAATGACCTGCTGTGGGCTTATGTTCATTGTGAAATGAAGCCATTATTTGTCTGTAGTGTATTTCTCCAGTATTTCATAATCACATATTGGATTTTCTTTCCTTACTCTCTCATAAAGTGAAAATATGTGATCAATCAGAAAATAGCTTCTGTTTCTTAATAGTGCTTTTTCTCTATCTTCTGCAAACACATAAGAACATTGTGACACTGTCCAGTTTGTTCTGGATATGTTGCCTCAGTTCTCGTGCTACAGGGCATGAGCAGTGATGACATATGTTTGAAATGGCATTTGGTCAAGTCACTGAACAGATACTTGAGCAACCTGTATTAGCTCACTTTCCTTTGCTCTCCTTGGCTGTGACTCTTGGGGCCCTGTTCCTCTGTGTGTTCCTCTGTCTGCCTCTGTGTGTTAAGAACTGTAGTAGGTAGTGATGAACAGGTAACTCATGCAAATTGTGGTTCATTATGCAGTTGACAGAAGATCATGTAGGAAAGAGGAGACCAAACAACCCAAACAGAATAACTGTACTTGAATTACTGACTTTGTGTATTTCTGGTTGTCCTGACCTGTTCTCTTATACTTGAGTAATCGGATTTTGTCATTGGGTAACTTCAGCAGACAATCCTTGAACTATTAGTGTGCTCAGTTAAGGATTCTCTGTTAAAGGGAATCTTCTGCAAATGGAAATATTGATTCATTTTGCCAGAGAAATTCAGAATACCCTATCTCTGAGAGCCTGAGGGATTCCAGAATAGGACTCCTGCCAGATGGATGCTAGTTGGTGGATGCTTTAGATGCCAAGTGATCTCAGGAGGCAAAGGGAGAAAATGGATGGTAGCCTCAGTTCAGCCAGACAGTTCTCGTTAAAGGCTCAGCAGTGAGCCTTCCCCTGCAGCAACTGATTGCTTAGCTTGCTCTGTCAGCATCTTATTTTCTAATGGCAAAGTTCTGAGCTTGGGGTTCTGGAATTGGACTCATATTCCCATATGTCCTGGTTTTCTGATATGCATTTTCAGACAATTTCTTGTATTAACTGTAACAACCTGAATAGTCTTTGCAGAATTTGAGATTAGTTGAAGTTAGAAGGAGCCTCCCAGAGATCACCCTCCTTTCAAGCAGGGCCGCCTAGACCCAGTTGTCCAAATCTATGTCCAGATGGCTTTTTGAACATCTCTAAGGAGGGAGAGTTCACAATACCTTGGGGAACTTCTGCCAGTGTTTCCTGCTGTTTGGAAAGCACCTTCTGTGTTTGAGTTTGTGCATATTGCCTCTGGGCACACTCCTGTCACTGGACACCATGGAGAAGGGCCTGGCTCCATCATCTTCTATGTAGCCTCCCTTCAGGTATTTGCACACACTGGTGAGATCTCCCTGAGCCTTCTCCAGGCTGAACACTCCCAGCTCTTTTCATATAAGAATGCTTCAGTTTCTTGTCTTAGTGGCCCTTTATTGAATTTTCTCCAGTATGTCCATGCCTCCCTTGTACTGGAAAACACAGCACTGGACCCAGCATTCCTTGTGGCCTCACCCAGTGCCTAATAGAGAAGATGGGTCACCACCCTTGATCTGCTGGCAGTGGTGACCATTTGCCTAATGCAGCCTGGAATGCCATTAGTCTTTGTGATAAGAGCATGCAGCTGGCTGCTGTAGGAAATAGACTGTTTTCTAAGTACAAAGTACATTTCTTCTGGAAATCAAACACAAGGGTATTTTTCTTTAAGAAAAGCTATTTAAGCTACTTAAGTCTACCAGCTTCAAAAAATCCCAAATTGCTTTTGTAAAAGTGTTTCTAGCTATGTTATTTATTTGCCTGATTTATATATCTGAAGCTATAATGGTTTATTTTAATTTATTTGATTTTGCTTTTATCTTTTTAATTACAAAGCAATACCTGAAGACATTTGCAAATTTCCAAAGATCAGGTCTCTGTTTTAGTATTAATGGGGTTAAAGAGCTATGGTCAGTTGCTCAATATCCTGGTGGAGACCCATGATGAGTGGTGTCCCTCAGGGTTCTTCCCTGGGACCAGTGCAAAAGCAAGTTTGACAATGACATCAAACTGGGGTATAACCAACACTGCTGCGGGGAAGGGATGCCATCCAGAGGGACCTGGACAGGTTGAGAGGTGGCCCTGTGCAGACCTCATGAAGTTCAATAAGGACAAATGCAAGGGGGCAATGCACCTGGGTCGGGGCAATCCCAAGCAAGTACAGGCTGGGTTGAGAGTGGATTGAGAGTAGCCTTGAGGAAAACTCAGGTGTTTTGTGATGAGATGTTCAGCATGAACTGGCAAAGTGCACTTTCAGCCTAAAAAGCCAATTGTTTCCTGGACCACATCACAAGATGAATGGCCAGCAGGTCAAGGAGCGATCCTGCTCCTGTGGGACCCTACCCTTTGAGCTGTGTTCAGATCTGGGGTCCCCAACATGGGAATATCAGACTGCTGGAGCTAGTCCAGAGGAGGACTGTGAAGATGATCAGAAGGCTGGAGGACTCCTATGAAGACAGGCTGAGAGAGATGAAGCTGTTCAGCCTGGGGAACGGAAGGCTTTGGAGAGACCTTAGAGCATGTTCCAGTACCTCAGGGGGGGCCAGCTAAAGAGCAGGAGAGGGACTGTTCACTCTTGTCCAATGATAGGACAAGAAGGAATGGCTTCAAACGGAAAGAATGGAGGATTAGATTAGATATAAGAAATAAATACTTCCCTGTAAAGGTGATGTGGTCCTGGAACCAGAGGAGTTGCCCAGAGAAGTTGTGGATGCTTCATCCCCAAAAATGTTCAAGCCCAGGCTGGATGGAGCCCTGAGCAGCCTGGTCTAGTGAAAAGTGCCCATGGCCAGGGTGGTTGGAATTTTATGGTGCTTCGAATCCAAGCCATTCTGTGATCCTATGTATTGCTCTTCCACAGTTCAGTCCCTTTTCGATTCCTTTTGATTCTTAAAAACGGAAGAGCATGATGGGCTGCATGTGATTGGTTTAATCTTATTTTTTAAATCCCTTAATGAATAGAAACTGATGCTGTGCTTGTGCATTTGAAATTGGCTGACTGGTTCAATCAGCTTGGGCATAAATTTGACTTTTTTTTAAGATCATCTTTTCATGTAATGAAAATTGGAAGCTGAGTCGAGAGTGCTATCATTCTAAATCTGCAATGTTTTCAAAGCCTTCACCCATCTCTTGTGGATGTGTCCTGCAGACCAAACTGCTATTCTTTTGTGCACTCAGGGTTCCCTTTTGGTGGCTGGACCTTGTATTTCTATTCTGAGTACCTGCTAATGGTTGTGTTCTTGTGAACTGATGCAACTCCTTACTGTTTTCCTTCTGCCTGCCTCTCTTGCCTCTATGGAGAAACTGTGTGGTGCTGTGACCTTTTGTGTGTCAACTGCTATAACTTTCTGTGCTTTTCAGTTTGAAGGGTGTGTTAATTTTTTTTTTAAGAATTTCAAGTGGTGATACTTATCTGGCTGTTTTGTACTGCATACTCTTGTGTTTATCTGCTCAAGTCTGGGCAGAGGACAGCCTTTTCAACTTCAGATAGGAAAGAATTTTCTGTACGTCTCTTCCAGGATTTCATGTTGGATGATATTAATTAGAGAGCCTGCTACTTCCAAATTATTTCAATTCTCCTGTTGTTTTCCAAACTACTCTCTCAAATACAGGATGTTGTCACAGCGTCTATCAGAGTCTAATTTCCTTTAGGGATCTTTAAAAGATGATTTTGAGAGACTCTTTCTTGCTAGGGTATCTTGATTGTGAAAAAACCCAGACAAACAAATAAATAACCAAAAAACCCCAACCAAAAGGCCTCACCCTAGAAATAAGCCCAAGATCTCCCCAAACAAATCCTTGGGTATTTATTGTTGCATAGTCTGTATTCCAAATTCTAAGAAGAGGGAAGGACAGCATGAAAAACAAGCTGGGAACAGGACCTCTGACTTAGTGTACATAGGGACTTTGGTAGGTGTTACTATTTTCTACCAATATAGTTGTGAGGTTTTGTTTGTTTTTTTTTTTTTTTAGTCTTTGCATCATGCTTTCTGACTAAATCTTGGGGGAGGGATGATTTAATTTCTTAAAGGGAGCTAGAAGCTTTACCCTTTAAACATCATAGGCTGTTTTGGAGATTATTTGGCTGCAGTAGTGAAAGATACTGTGTTATTCATGAAATGTCAGTCTTCTTGCTGTTTGAGCTAGATAAATACAATGAAATGTGATTTCCAGAGATTGCATAAATAGAGCTCCAAATCCATAGGAAATGTTTCTAGATAGTGAGAGAGCATATCTGTTCCACTAGAACACAAAGCTGTCCAAAATACAGGGTGCAGAAAGTTTACTGACCAACTACTAATGTGTAAGTCATCATTTAAATGAAACAGGTATACACTTTCCTTTTAGACAAGCTTAGACTTTTAAAAAGAGAGAGATTGATTCTTCAGGATCTGTTGGCATGAAAATGTTAATTGACAATTGAAGGTTTTTTTTCTGAACTGGAGACTCTCAAAAGTATTTTCACGGGGGGTAGTGATAGTATTAATTATTCTTAATAGTATTAATATGGGAGAGTAGTTTGTGTTTTTGGTTTTGTTTTGTCTCCTTAAAAGCAAAGAAAGTTTCTGTATTTAAGTGTATTACTATAGTTTTGATTTATTTTTTTTTATACCCTTTGGTAGACTATGAAGAAACCAGCAGATATAAGGAGTAGACTAGGAACAGTATTCCACTTCTTTCTACACTGTCTTCTCTGAGTTGCTGGAAAGGAAAACACAATAAGACTTTTGTCAACAGATTAACACTTTTAGAAGTGCCTTTCTGAAGGAAGAAGCCTTCATCTATTTTCATGCTTGTCTGTCTTCCTGTTTGTTACTTGTGCTCATCAGGACATGTCTTGTGAGAATTAATGTGTGGGTGCAGTTCTGCTGCAGAGTCCAAGATCTCTGCCTGAGGAGGAGGGAGAAAGCTTCTCATGGAATGTAGCTCAAATTCTTAATCCACAACTTCTCTACACCTGTCCCCAAGGTATATATGCACAATTGGGCTTTTAAAATGAAAATTTTAGAAATAACTTGTATTACAGTAGATTGTTGTCTATGTAGCTTTTGGCCATGAGCTTTGTATCCCCATTTAGGATGGGGCTGAATCAAATTTTAATTCTATTATTAGGTTTGCACCTTGCTCATTTTTTTCTCCTTTTATGGAAGTTAAGAAATCCATTGTTCTAAGCATAGTCTTTGGATTTCTGCATTTCTTCAGAGATTGTTTGCTTTCTTGCAGTCCCTGCTTTCCCAAAGAAATTAATAAGGAATGCTACATCAGGCTTTTCAAGGAGACAAGCATGTAGAGTAAAGGCAGTATAGAAGGGAAAAAGTGTGGGTGAGAACTTCAGCTCAGTTTAAATTTTACACTGATTTTTTTTTTTTTTTTACATTCAATGGTGTGTTCTGTGACTGATTGCAAACAAGTTTAATACACAAAATACTTGAACAATCAATAGATTAGAAGATAGAAAAAGATGTTGTAGGTTACGTCTCTCTTAGCAAACAAGGTTTCTGAATTTACTGGCGCTAAAGGGTCATCCTCACTTGAAAAATGTTTGTTTACATTGATCAAGAGATAAGGGAGGTATAGACTGCCCGCCCTCACAGCATAGCTGAACTCCTAATCAAAGAAAGTTTAACATATGGAATGTGTTCAAAACTAAGTACATGACTATAATGTGAAATCTTTTCATCAAATGTAACCTTGGTTTACAAGATTGGAAGCGTTTAAAAGAAATTTGAGTAGTACTAGAATGGTATGGCACAAAAAAGAGCTCCCGTGGGTGTGTCTTGTTTCTGTACTTGAGTTTGTCTTGCCAGATCATCAGTATCTTGACTGGCTCCCACAGCTGTTTTTCCTGCCTATTGCATCTGATCTCTAACAGACTTTAAATGATAAATACTTTAAATACAGGTGTCTCTTCATCTATGCACTGGAAATTTTTTTAAGCAGACTCCTTTTCTCTCATTTTGAAAAATATTTCTTTGGTAAACAAAATCCAATATATAATTCTGGAAATGGAGGCCGAAAAGGATTTGGGAGTTTATCTGGACCTCTGATCAAAATCAGTTGGAAATCTTTAAAAGTAGTTTGAAAAATTCTACAAAGTTTCATTTCTGGTCTTCGTTGGCAATCTGTACAATCTGTAGGTGCTTAACTATGCTTGAATAGAAATTAGCCCAAGTTTAGCCTAAATCATCTGTAGTTTGAGCCCCTCATAGGGAAGTATATTTCCCTTGTGTTGCATGAATCTTCTGTTCATATTTTCTTTTTTCAGTCCAGTAAAGCCTGAACAAGTCTATTTAAATCTCTCATTAGCTTGTGTTTTCAAGGCTTCTTTCCTTTTTTTGTGTAGCTGCTTTTGGAATACTTCCAGTTGTTCTATGTCATTTGGAGATGTGCTTCTCAAAACAGGTTGAGGTATTTGTAATGCTAAGCAGAGTAGAAGATTTATTCTGTCTGTTTAACAATTGTGTTACTTTCCTGCTCTAATGCTGCCTAATAGTTGGTTTCCACTACCAATTTTAAGGTTGATTATTTACAGCCAAAACTGTGCTTTGTGTGTAACTTAATTCAGCTCCATTTGAGGCTTTTAGACCTTTCTTAATTTTTAATTTTTTTTCCAAGATTTTCTGATGAACTGAGTGTTTTTATAATGTAATGTCCACTTGAATATTTAATTAGTGTACTTACTCTTACCAAAATATTTAAATGTTTCCTATTGTTTTCATAGGTTTGAGCTAGTGGAGTGGTATCTGATACATCCTTGTGATTTGATGGTATTTCATCAATTTTTTTTGGTACAATTTGGATTTGGGTTGGTACTCTTCAGCAGCCCAAGTATTAGGGAAGACAGGCTGACTGGCTGTAGGCATAACTTTAACCATAGCCAGCAAATAAGTACCATGCAGTACTAGTAAAAAGGGAGACAAAGAAATAAAATTGCAGCGAAACAAGTGACGTGTGGTACAACTGCACATCACTTGCTGACCCATGCCCAGCTGTCACTTAGCAGTGATTGGTCCCTGGAGCCAGTTTCTATCCTGAGCATGATGCTCTGTGGTATGGAATATCCCTTTGACTAATAAGTCACCTGCCCAGGCCATGTTCTCTCCTGGCTTCTTGTGCACGCTGCAAAGTCCTTGACTTGGAGTAAGCACTGCTTAGCAACAACTAAAACTTCAGCGTGTTATAACATTATTCTCATTCAATCCAAAGCACAGCACTGTGCCAGCTACTAGGAAGAAAATTAACTTTGTCCCAGCTGTTCCTCACACTGGCTATGCTAAGGATAGGTTTGATCATGGATGGCAGTCATGCTCATGTGGCAGGCCACATCTGTTAGTTGCAGTCATATAATTAAGTTGTGCTTGTTCTGGACAAGCTTTTGGTTCAGTTGTGTTTCACTGTTTACCTTCTAAGTGTTTATAAATAAATACTGTGTAAAAAGCCAATGAAATATTTTGTAGTATTTGATTTCATGTTCAGGGGTCTAAGATTTTTTTTAATTCCCTTCGTACTTTTAAAGACAATGTTCTAAAGAAATGTAGCCCTTCTTTTTCCAGTTGCAAGGAAATCTTACCCATGCTAAATTTTTCTCAGTGGATAGTTATTATATATGACTAAACATGATTTAGCTTAATATCTTAGGGATTTTACTTGTGTTTTGATTCGTCAGCTCCTACTTTTCCGATTTTTCTGAAACTTACCTTCTGTTTGCTTTCTGAAATTGTCCTTACTGCCTTTATGATTTACAGGCTATTTGATTTGTGTGTTTTTGAAAGCATTGTGACTACTAAAAAGAAAGATGTCTCAAAAGCAGCTTCCTGTGAACTGCTCTTAAGGTTTAAGCATTTGTCAGAGAGAAGGGGCTGCTGTTAATTGTCACCTTCTGCTAGGAAGCTAGTAGAAATAGGCTGTTTCTGTGTGAAACTGCACAACTCAATTATGGTTATTAATAATCTGAAAAATACGCTTATAACTATAGCATCACAGAATGATTGAAATTAGAAGCCTGTGGAAGCCGCCTGGTCCAATCCCACTGCTCGAGGCCGGCCACCCAGAGCATATTGCCGTGGTCCATGCCCAGATGGCTTTTGAGTATCTCAAAGGTGGGAAGACTCCACAAGCTCTCTGGACAACCTGTGCCAGGGCTCAGTCACTCTAAGTAACAAAATGTTTCCTGCTGTTTACACAGCACCTTCTGTATTTGAGTTTGTGTCCATTGCCTCTGGTCCTGTCACTTAGAACAGCTGTAAAGAGCCTGGCTGCATCTTCTTTATACTCTCCCTTCAGGTATTTACATACATTGCTGAGGAACCTCCTTGTCTCCAGGCTAAACAGCCCCAGCTCTGTCAGCCTTTCCCTACAGGGGAGAAAGTCCAGTTCCTTCATTATCCTTGTGGCCTTTGAGACCCTCTCCACTATATCCATCTATATCCATATTTCCCTCTTGCTGAGGAGGCCAGAGCTGCATCTGCTGCTCCAGGTGTGGCTTCATTATGCAGTGCTTGTATAGGGAGTATGTGCCACCTCCCTTGAATTACTGGCAAGATGTTGCAAGGTTTGGCTGAATGAGGCAGGTAATAGTGTTTTGAAGAATTTCAGATATAGCAGGAAAGAATAAATGGACAAAAAGAGACAGGCTTGGTTCAATACTGAAAAAGCCAATAATACATACTTCAATGGAGTCTGTTCAATTGTGTGTGCAACATGGTGGCTTGAAATTAGGAATGGGATCTGTATGTTGTGGATGACCTCCAAGAGAAGCTTGGTAAAGCAAACTATGTGGAGAACAACAGGGAGAATGTAGTGTTGTTATGTGAATAGGGGATGTGGTGTAATTCTGAGCACAGTGTCAAGGACTTGTTCACATGGAGTACTGCACATTCATTGTAGATTTGGAGAAGATAAATTAACAAAAAAACAATAGGTGTGGAAAATTCAGATGAGGCGTTGTGGACATGAGTTGGCTGTCTTGAGTAGGAAGTTAATTAAAAGAGATGCAACATTGTAACCTGCCTAAAGCTGTTTGTCTGCATAGGAGAAATGGCATTTCTCTTGTACCACAGTGGGGAGAAGACTGGGAAGGGATCTGGCTTGGAAACCTGGATTTCATCTTCCTGTTGCTGAGAAAAGCAGGAGTTAAGAATGTCCTGTTCAACAGGACTGCTCATTTCTAAGGATAAGTATTTTTGTTCATGGCAGTCTCTTAGCCTAAGCATGTACCTACTTTTAAGGATGTACCTAGTTCTAGCTACAAATGGAGATGCATATGACCATCATAGAAAAGTCAACTTATTAATTTTTTCCCTCAGGAAGAATGTAAGTCCAAATTGCTTTTAAAATTCCCCTTTCAAAGGGGCAGGCATTTGCTTCTATGTCAGTTCATAGTGGAAATATAGATTCTTATTTTCTAAGATGTTGCTGGGGCTAAGACTAGAAAAATGCCAAGAAGGGCCTCAGTATCCTTAACAAAGAGAAGATATTCTGGAAGGTTTGTAAATGCCCAGTGTCAGGATCTAAAATGGTTTCCTACTGTAAGGAACAAAAAAGTCTTCTGGAGACAGACTTTTAAAGAGAGGATTTTTTTTTTTCTCAGTTCGTCCTGGCTTCTGATGTAGCACAGACATTTCCATGGTTAAACCAATAAATTGTTCAATTAAATGTATTTCAAAATCAAGATTGGATGCTTTTGTGGAAGATTCCAAGAGCCAGAAAATGTTTTCTATTAAACTGGATTCCGGTAATCACTTCTATTGATTCTACTCTGACTGTTTTGAGCTATATTCCTGGCATTATTTCTTGTCATGCCTGCCTGGTTTTTGCCTAAGTGTCCCAATGGAACTCTCATTCATTCTTTCACTAAGAAAGTAACATTTGTCTTCTAACCAGGTATTTTCTAGTCTGAGCTAATGTGCCACGTGGTTCTCACAATTGCTTCTGATGTATCTGTTCTGACAAGGGTACTGTGTTAAGCAAGCCATGGGTTTGATCCTTTATGTAAAACCTAAAAATTGCCTAGGAACTCTCAAAATCAATAGCAGTGAACAAAAAACATCATGCCTAGTTTCTTCTTTTGAAGGCAAGGATAGGTGAGAGTAGAAATTGTTTCTTCCCATGAGAGCTTGCTTAGGGGTTAAGGACTGAATAACTGCTGAAGTGTGGCAAAAGGGGAATTGCAGAGGAAGCTGCAGATGCCCAGGGCTCATCGAGGGGCTGCAAGGCTGTGTGAGGAGCTGGGAACAGGCAGCCTGTTCTCAGAGAGGACAGGGAAAGCTTCTGAGGCACTGGGTGGTTGAGCAGAGTCTGCCACTGTTCAGAAAATACTAGACTTGGCTGGAAGTATGGGTCTGCCTGCCAAGGACACAATGAACAAAGGGAGGGATGTGCTTTTTGTTCTGACTGCCCTACTTGCTCTCAGATTTTTCTGTTAGGAATTTAAGCTTCTAGTTCTTGTTCTAATAAAGTGTGTGTTGTTCTGTTTTATTGTGTCGCATGTTCCCCCTTTTTGTGTCTGTTCTCCCCCGACCATAAAAAAAAGAAAAATCTCAAAGCCTTTAAAACAATTCTTAAAAACTGCACAAAGAGGAGAGGGGCGTGAGAATCCAGACACATAATTTTAAAACTGTGGCTAATTCTGGGTGCTTTGTCCTTCTTTGACTAAGCAGTTTGGGTCATTCACATGTGGAGGCTTTTTTACTCAAGTTTTCCCACAGTAAATTGTATTGACTGTTGAAGCATATGGTTATTAAAGTAAATGATTTTTTGAATAACTTTCTTCTCAGGTGCTCCCTTGTAATTTTCAAGTTATTTATTTCAAATTATCATTACAAATGTTTGGTGTCTTTAATAAAAATACTCATTTTTTCTATAATCTCTGCCTCCTGTACTAAAAGTTGAGATGACAGATTTGCTCTTATAGTTACTGGCCTCTGCAACTTAAAAATATGTATTTGGGAGTAAATAGTTATGTGGCTAGAGTGGTAAGAGAAATCTGACTTAACTGTGATGCTTATAATGCAACAGAATGTGCTATTTAAGTTAACATTTTAGGAATGACAAGTTTGTGTAGGAGGTACATGTTCCTACTATTAAGTTAAAATACTGGGATTTTTGAGTGAGATGCTTTTAGTACAATTCTGCAAATGCAGCAATATTTTATAACTTGCTGTATGGAGATACATAGATACTGTACATGTATAGATGTATACATGTATAGATGAAACTATATGCAAAACTATAATTATTACATATAATTATATGCAATATAATTTCTTTCAGTAGGGTTTGCTTCACCCTGCATCTGTGGTATTCTGTGCAACTTTCCCCTCTTGCAAGTCCTAGGAATGATCTGGATTATTTGAGGAAAATTAACTTGTTTTGGGACAAAGAGGCGTTAAACGCTATTGTTTAATATTTGGAATGCACATATATTATGATGTGATGGCAAACTTTAATAAAAGAAATTGCTTATTTTCTTTCTCATTTAGTCTTAATTAACAATAAACTGTTAACAGTTAAATAAATGGAATAAATTCTTAGAATGAGGGACATCAAGGTCTCTTACTCAGCTTCCTGCTCAAAGCAGGGTCAGTGGTGGGGACAGATGAGGTTACTAAGGACTTTGTCCTGTTGGGTGTGGATAACCATTGTCATCCTATGGTTTCTCCTTCAAGCTGGTCATCAGCTAGGAGTAGATCTATATAAGGTCAAAGTGGACCTTGAGAACAAGAACCTACCCTATGCCCCATCATTCACATTGAATTAAAATTACCTGCATTACTACTTCATGAAACATCTGAGGCTAACGAGACAAAGCTGTGGGCTGCTTAACAGCAATTCTGGTTGTCTGAGGTTTCCCTCTCTGCCTTGTAAACATGGTCTCATAGTTTTGCAGTGGTCCAGTGTGATTGGGCCATGATGAATAACTATGCCTTTGGATTAAAATCTTTGTTCCTTTATTCTTGCAGTTGTAGATTTTATAGGAGACATGTGTTTTTTCTTTTTATGCATCATTACATTCACAGGCTTTATTGGTTCACTGTTGAAATAATTTGAGAAATTAATTCAGTCATTGCAGAAGCGCAGCATGTCTGTGTCTTGTCAAAATAATCAGTTTAGGCTTGAGGTGTGCTAAAATATCCATAGTCACCTAAAATACCTTCTCTGGCAAAGGCACAAATAACTTAAGGGTCCACTGCTGTTTTTTTGGCTATGTCGCTGACCTCAATTTACTAACAGCTGAAGGCTAACTTACGTACTACTTTCAGTTGTAATTGAAATAGCTGATCTGTGTGGTAGAGCTTCATATAGACTGAAAATACTTAAATAAACCATCATCTGAAAGGTTTAAGACTACTGTGTTTAGTTAAGTATATAATTCTCTGTGAACTGTGACAGGACTGCATCTCCCTTTTGTAGGTGTTCTTTACACTTGATGCTGCTTCAAGTAGAATGTTTTTTCTCATTATGGGTTCTGTCATTTCTTTTTTTCCCATCCTTTCTCAGTCAATTGTTATCTTTGCATCTCCAGAGATGAAGTATGACAAGGTTCTGGCATTCAGCTGAAATCACTAAAACAAAATATGAAACTTACAGTCTGTTTGCTTGTTTTTAATTGTTGTGTTCTCACAAGACTGCCACCAACCTTTTTCTTCCTGTTGCCTCTTTCTAATTTGAATGTGTGTGCTGGCATAAGACTATATGTGAAATGATGTTACAGCAAATAGTACTTGTCCCTAACACCCAGCAGAAGTTTGAAAAGCATTCCATCTTAAATTTTTTTTCCAACTTACGCCTTTGTATAGCAGAGAGCTACTAAATTGGTCTAGAGAATCTCTCTTACGAGGAAAGGCTGAGGGAGCTGGGCCTGTTCAGCCTTGAGAAGAGATTATTGGGAGGGGACATCATCAATGTGTATGAGTATCTATCTACAGGGTGGTTGTGAAGTGAATGGAGCCAGGCTCTTGGTGATGCCAACCAATAGAACAAGAGGCAGTAGGCAGAAACTGATGCACAGGAAGTTCCACCTGAACATGAGAACTTCTTTACAGTGTGAGTGGCCATGCACAGAAACAGGTTTCCCAGAGAGGTTGTGGTGTCTCCCTTGCTGGAGATATTAAAGAGCCATCTAGACACAATCCTGTGCCACATGTTCTAGGATGACCCTGCTTGAGTAGGGAGATTGGATCAAATGACCCACTGTAGTCTCTTCCAACCTGACCTATTCTGTGACTGAAATTTTCCAAGTAACAGAAAGGCCTAAATAGAATATGCTTTCAGACTAGTAATGTCTTTACAGAATCTTTTCTCAACTCTTCCAACAACTAAAAGTGGGAGGAGAGTGATTACTAGCACAAGAGCATTATAAGTTATTTAAAAGCTAGCACTCCAGGTATTCAATAGCAATTGAAATTTAGCCTTGGCTGGATGGATACCTGGTGGTCTAAAGATCAACCAATGAGATTTATTCATATTATGAAAACATAATTAAATAGCTTGTGACAAAACACAGGTACATAAACTCACCATGTTTTGTTTCACATAAATAGAATACAGCTGATCCAAACCCCTCATGGAGGAGTTTTCATTACTGTGGTCTGAGATTGTGGGTACCTTGAGATTTCAGTCACCAAAACAGTATGAAATTGTTTACTTAAAAGATATCGCTGATTTCCTTTGATATTCTCAAGTCACTACTAAGTATCATAATTCCCAAACATGTTAAACTGTATTTTTTTAAGGCATGTAGACCACGACATGCACATTTAGCTGAAACAGTTCTTCAAATTTGGTTTATACTGAAAGTACAGAAGGAGGATGAACTGCAGTGATACTGTCAGGCTTCACAGTAATGAAAAATCAGAGTGTGTTCTGTGTGCCTGTGTTACAGATTAGTTTGTCTTGACTGTTATAATATATGTGATTTTTCAAAGTCTTGACATTCCTGGCAAGTGCAGCGTAGGAGCTTCTGGATGCATTCTAAATTTCTGGCTGACTGGCAATCACACTATTTTTAGGCTTGAAGGCTTACAGTGTAGAGTTTCACATGCTTAGGATTAAATTAAAAGTTCTCTTCTATCTGAAAATTAGTGATTTTGATTAACTTGAATACGGTATATAAGTATGTTACACCCTTTCTAACAAAAACTTGTTTTGGAGAGTAGACAAGTTTAGTGTTTAGGTGTTTTTATAGTAGTGATGATAAAGCAGTTCAGCATAAACTAAAATCAGGGAAAACTGCAGAACCCTGGGAGTCCAAATGTAAAGTATTGATGTATCTTTCTTCCATTTTGATGGTTAGAGGGAAGGGTGCAGCCAGAAATATGATGTGAGTTAACTTCTGACTTTGTGGCTGATGCCATCATGAGGGCTTGGGCTTTATGGCAATGGGACTATAGTCTGTTATAGATGGATGGGATCCACCTGTCTAGAAGAAGTGAGGGAAGCTTTGACAGCAGGCTGTCCAACTTGGTGAGGCAGGTTTTAAAGTGAAGGACTTGAAGGGTTGGGTCCGAAGTGGCAATGCTCACATCATCGCATCCAACTGGGGAACATGAAGAACTGGAGCTCCTTGTGCAGTCACAAAGTTACTGTATCATAGAAATACACGAGCTGGCCCACCACATTTCAGTTATCTCGAGAATTGTGATGGACAGGTATAGGCTGTTTTATAAAGATAGGCAGGGAAGAAGAGAAAGAGTTGTGCTCTCTCTCTGGAGAGCCTTGAATATGTAATAGTCATCTGTGGTGATTGTGGAGGCCCTTTGGAATGCTTCTGGGTCAAGCTCAGAGGAGCTGTCTCCAAGGGAGTCTTACAGTAGACATCTGCCGTTGACCTCTAACCCAAGATGATAGGGCCAGTGAAGCAACATTTGGGTCACTTAAACTTATTTCAACAGAACTTGATTCTTGTGGGTGAATTCACCTACCCAGATATTTGTTGGAAGAACCACACAACAGCTGATGTGTTATCCATCAAGTTTCTGGAATGCATAGGGAACTGCTTCCTCATACAACTGTTATATATGGCAACCAGGAGTGAGGCACTGCTCAACTTGCTGTTCAAAAATGGACAAAACCTCTTTTGTAAGCTCAGTTAATGATAGCCTTGGTGGCAGTGATCACAATATTGTGGTGTTTGGGATTTGGCTGAGCATGCTGAAGGCAGTACTGAGACAAAATCTTTGGCATTCAGAAGAGCATACCTCAGCTCACTCAGAGCTTGGTTGGGAGGCATCCATGGAGGATAAAAGAGCTAGTGAGTGCTGGGAATTTTTCAATAATGCTTTCCTGGAAGCACAAAAGCAGTCCATCCCCTTCGAAGTTGAGGGGAGTAAGCAGAGAAGAAGATCCCCTTGGCTTAACTGTGGGCTTCTGATTGTTTTCAAAACCAAAAGAGAACCATAACAGAGATGGAAAAGTAGATGAACACCTGTTGAAAACCACAAGGGCATTGCCAGGGTGTGCGGAGATGGAGTTAAGAAAGCAAAATATCTCTTTCTATATAATCCTTCTGTGGATTATTCCAATTCCGATGAAGCATGTTTTTAGTAAAAGCCAGCATGGATTCCCCAAGAGCAATGGTGCTTGATAAACCTGATAACCTTCTATGACAAACAGCCTGCTTGGTTGATGGGGAGTGAAGTGTCCTCTACCTGGATTTCTCCAAGTCTTTCAATACCATTTCCTGTGGCCTTTTCCTAGAGAAACTGATGTGTGATGGCCTGGACAAGTGATTTGTGCAGTAGGTGGGGCAGTAGCTGAGAAACTGCCCTCTCAGCCAGGTGGTGGTAGATGCCTCCTTTTCAAACTGGCAGCTGTCCCAAATTGGATCCCCCAGGGCTTGATATTGGGCCCAGTGCACTTTAATATCTTCAAATGTTATCTGGAAGATGGGATGAAATCTAGTAGAGAAGTGGACACTTTGGAAGAGAGTGTCATCCTGCAGAAAGACCTGGATGGGCTGGAAGAGTGGGCTGACAAGAACCTTATGAGGTTCAACAAGGGCAAGTGTAAGGTCCTGGGAGAGCAAAGTCCAGGAGTGCAGCATAGGCTGGGATCTGCCTGTCTGGGGAGCAGCTCTGGGAAACGGACCTGGGGGCCCTGAGGGATTACAGCTCAACATTGTGCTGCTGCAGCAAGGAAAACCAACAGGATGCTGGTCAACAGGGGCATCACCAGCAGAGAGAAAGAAGTCATTGTCCATGCTGTTCAGTGATTGTCAGGTCACATCTGGATCACTGTGTTCAGCTTTGGTTCTTGCTCAGCAAAAAAGGATGTGGACAAGCTGGAGAGAATCCAGAGAAGGGCACAAAAAAGGTAAAAGGACCAGCCTGCCATATGAGGAAAGGCTGAGAGAACTGGGTTTGTTCAGTCCTGAGAAAAGAAAGTCCTTATCACCGTGTTCAGTTTTTAAAGGGTGGCTACAGAGAAAATAGAGAATTCATATTATTCCTTGGAAAAAAAAGGGAAAAAATGACATGTTATGGGTACAAGTTACTCCTGGGAAGATTCCAATTAGACTTAAGAAGAAAGTTTTTCACAGTGAGAACAATCAAGCCTTAGAATAATCTCCCCAGTGTGGTGGTGGATTGTCCGGTACTGGACACTTCAAAGATTCAGCTGGACAGGGTACTGGGACATTTGTCTAGACTGTGCTTTTGCCAGTCTTGTCCCTTCCAGTCTTGTATTCTATGTGATCCTGTAATTCAGTTCACTGAATTGTAATCTCTAACAGACTTGCTTACGGAATGCTCTTGTGCACCAGGTGTTTCTGTGTGTGTTACATAGATGGGGCAGTGAGAGGGATTGAAATAGCTCTGTAAATTTAGCAACTAAATATCAAGATTCTGTGGATTTATACAATGGGAATTTGAATGCCTAGAGAACAGCTGTATAAAGAGGAACACTGCATTTATGGATCTTGGTTTAAACCACCTGTTTGTAATTATATGATGAGTCTGTGATAGGTTTCCCAGGCTGCTGGAGTCCTCATGCTTGATTCTGCCTGTCTGTGCTGACTCTTCAGTGGTGTTACAGTGAATTGTCTAACATGCAGTGGGACCTTTGCCACTGTAATCATAGTAAACTGCTTCTATATCTGTGTGATGTGTATTTCTTGCTATGAACAAAAAGGTGTAAATTACTTTTAAAACTGTTGCTCTGAGTTTAACAAACTCTGAATTGATAATACTTGGCTTTTAATAAATACTGAGTTTTTCACTGTATAATAGCTCAAATTATAATGAAAAAATAAATTTGAGCATATTTCCTAATTCACAATAGTACCAGACATGAAAAGTACAATTCAAGATGAGCTGCCTTCGTAGTCTCTTTTTTGTAGTTCAGATTTAAAATTTATGCATGTCTCTTTAGAGTTCTCTTTTGACTTTTGTGTTACCTGTAGATAAAAGAACTCAAGCAATAAAAATTTTCACAAAGGAAGCTTTGAGCTGGCCAAATGATTGCAGATGCCTTCTTTGTGTGTAACTTGCTGTCTCTAGACAGTCCTGCTAGCAACAGAAGATTTTGCTCATTGATAAATCAGTGTTGCAAAAGATTTGGGAGTGAGAAGTTCATTTGTTTAGACACCCTATTTGTGATGAGGAAAAAAGGTCTTAACCTGCATAAAGAATGGCTCATTGTGTTTGATCTTATCCCTACCTGTACAAAACAGAAGAAACCAGTAGTATGAGGAAATTTCTAGACAGTGAGTATGAGAAGTGTTTGAGTGCTGGGAGAAAGAAATTGTTGAAGTAAGGTTGATGATTATTTATTTTCTTCAGAGAATGTTAAATGGCTTTTTTCTATTATGTAAATTCAATTAATTGAAAGTTGAGGTCTATAGTGAGTTCTTAGATTAGAAAATAGAAGAGAGAGAATAACTCAGGAAAGTAATGGAACACCTTGATGAGGAGTGATAGACAAATGGCAGTAGTATGGGTATACATATAGGTGAATAATTCATTATGTTAATCTCATATCTCAAAGGATAAGTGATGAACAACGTGAAGTTCCTTATTCCTCTTAGCATTGACATGAAGACTGCATTTTTACAGAAATGTAGTCTCTTCCATTAGCATATATTGTGATTAAACCTACCCAAAAGTATCTATTAATTGACTTCATACAACTTACTGTGAGGGACAGGTCATATGATTAATTTGGCTGGAATAACCTGAGCCATTCTAATTTTTAAAATTTAATAAATTGTGAGATAATTTGATTGCACTGGGAATTTAAAGGGAAATTTTTGAAGCATATTAGAAAATGACAAACATGAGTGGTTTGTATATCTCCACTGAAGAGCAGGGAGGTGACAAACCAGGGTGCTAGCAGTTTAGTGGCTGTGGTAGGCCAGAAGTACTGCTGAGTTGAAATATGCATGAAATAGGATCAAGACAGTATTCCAATGAAGCCAAAATTTAAAAAGGTATAGATTATATAAATATAAATATGTGTAATATGTGCATGCATATTTGGGCATCATAGTTACTTTCTAATTTAAAGATCATAAATGCATCTTTGTGTAATATTGTTTACCTGTGGTTGAAGTAGGTCACTTCCCTAAGTGATTGTGTCATGACTTGGACTGTCATTGAGTAGGTGTTTATTTTGCTGTAGTTTTTTTTTTGGTGGGTTTTTTGTTTGTTTATTGGGGGTTTTTGTTTTGTTTTTTGTTTGTTTGTTTTCCATTGCTAACTGGAAACATGAAAAGTGTTCCAAAAATAAATGCAAGGCTTTGTCATAATGGGTTCCTCGTGTATTGTGTATCATCCTTTTTTGTGGAGTTTCTCAAATTCATCCCCAGAAATAGTTATTAGTGTTTCTCACATGCGGGAGAAAAATCTATGCAAAAATAGAAGTTCCCATCCTGTATTCCGTGTCAGGCTGCATCATTGAGCAAAGAAAATGGAGCTACCCACAGGTTTTCTCCTGACTGACAGCAGGAAACAGCTGATTTAGGTCTCTGCGTGTGTTTCTGCAGGACCATATGATAAATACTGTGACAGTGGTGACGTTGATGCATCTTGTGAATGTTATATACGTTGGCATGCATTGATTAAAGGATGCAGAAGATAGGACATTGTAGCGGTGCTTTAACTTAGCTGGGGGATGGGGATTGGATAGAAATGAAACAAGTCATCTGGCATGTTAGGTCATGCCACGTTAAAGGAATGTTAAGCATTGGAGAAAATCAGGCATTTCATTTATGCTATGTTTTAAGCTAATTGTATTTTTCAGAAATGCTTTTATTTGTTTCAGAAATGTTTTATTGCAGCCACTGTGCTGTTTGAGACGTGTGTCTGATTGCAAGATGTTGTAAATAGCTCAGCAAGGTATAGGGCTGCAGTGTTGGTGCAGGTCTGACCAGCTGTGTGGTTTGCAGTTGATTCAGTATCTTGCTGAAAACAAAGAATTGTTTGATTCCTTCCTAGAGGCAAAGTGAGAAATAGGGTGGGGAATATAAATACTATCATCCCCTCTGATAAAATACCTCCAAAGGGCATTTTGTTTTCAAAAATGGCTTAAAAGAAAATGTAGCTGTGTTAGATTGTTAGCACAAACTCCTGGCTTTCCTTTGGTCTTGGAATCATTAAAATACTTGCTTTTTGTAACTGAATCTGATTCCTTTGGCCTTTTGTTTTGTATGCTGCTTGCAGGGAGCTGGGTTGTTTATTAATCTGCTGGCTGCCCTGTGTACTGATTCTGGCTGCACAGCTACCTTCTCAGCAAATCATATCCCGTATGTTCCCCAGCTGCTGCCATCCCTAACACATGCAGTAAATGTCTCCTGGCTGACTGAACACAAATTCTGGCTGGCATCACCTCATGACTGAACAAACCTCTCCCCTCTCTCCTGGCAGTGTTGCAGCCACACTGTTTCTCTGCCTCAGGTGTTGTGTCTCAAGGCAAAGATGTGGGGCTGCAGCAGAGATGGGAGGGCTGAAGCATCTGGGAATCTGCTCCTTCTCCACAGAACGTCGGGATGTGCATGGGACACAAGGGGGTGTGTAGCTGGAGCAGGGTGATGAGTGGGTGAGTGGAAATAACAGCTCTCTCTTATCTTCATCCAAGATACTTGCCAAGTGCCGGGTTAACAGCAGTGATAGGTTTAATGATTGACCTTGTTATTGTTTTGCCATCAGAGAACTTGTTCTGTTAAACTACTTGTGAGTTCTTGTATAAAGCTTACTGGACCACTGAAATAGAATTATTACAAAATATTTTGCATTTCGCAGTTTTAATTTACCATTTCTAAACCATTATGACTATTAGGCCTGTCCTTTAAGATAACACTTGCAGTAGTCCCATTATCGTCAATGACGTTTTTATTACCTTAAAAATACTCTCAGAAGTTGTGTTGCTGCCAAGCTCCTAACAGGAAACTCTTTTCTGACTCTGTTCTATGGGTTTCTGCTGGTTTGCAAAATTAATGATACTGGGCATAGTTCTGGTGTTTGCAGAAAAGTTACTTATGCGTCATGTAGAAGAAAGAGGAAGCATAAAACCACTTGCATGCATGCTGTGATGCTGAAACATCCTATAGCTAGGCAATTGTTATGTAGAGAAATGAGTGAACAGATGAAAATTCACAGCACCAGCATGTCAGCTATTTGTTTTCTGAGTTCTCAGTTCTCATTTTTGTCGGAAGATCTAAATATTCTACTTCCTTCATCAGGACTTTGTAAGGCAGATTCCAGCATCGTGGAGTTCTGCCTTCACAGATTTTGTGTTGTGAAGCTGTTAGGCTTTCTTCTTTGTATTTTAAAGTGCTCTGCACTATTGTCAACTTTTTCAGATGCAGAGGTCAGACTTGGTGCTCTTATCTGCATTGTTTACTATTGTACTTTCAAGTGATTGCAGAAATACGGGTTGATATGACACAATGCGGTTTTTCAAGTGAGAGAGAACTTAAGTGACCCCTCATGTCTCATCTCAGTTTAACAATATGTTTAGGGCTTAGTCAACTTCAGCTCTCTGCTTTGAGTTTTCTAGGTGATCAAATATATTTATTTATTCATTCCCATCTTTCCTGGTTCTGTGTTCCTTTTGGAGTCTTACAGAAAGAATGAATCACACAATATGTTTCTTCCATTCCAGGGAAAGCATGAAAGCACTCTCCCTCCTCCCTGTCTTCTGTTTTAGATGATGTTCCTCTCATGAGAGTCTGTAGCTGGTCTCCTTGTCCTTGAGATGCTCCAGAATTGAAGGGAGCAGGGGGAATGGTTGCAAAGCAAGAGAATGTAACATTAGAGTGCATGTGGAAGATCTGAAGTGTGTTTTCAGCAAGAGTATATGTTTTGCATTTGTCATGTATTAATGTTGCATTTGGATTATAGCCTGTAGCTATAACTGGAATGATCATTTAATTTAGCTTGGTAAAGATTTACTTTACCCAGCCATTATGTTGCCATTATGTAGCAAAACATGAAAATACATTAGTCAAGAGATAATGTCAGCAGCTGATCTGGAGTAAACAAACAGTCAAGCCACCGCAAATGGTTTTGGGACAGTGGCGCTGGTGAATCCTCACGTACCCAGCCTTGTGTGTGTTTGTGTGCAGGAGGCCCAGGGGCCTGCTCGGCCCCAGCAGTTTCCTCTGCCGGCTGAGCAGGGCCCTGTGGGGCCTGGCTGCAGGGCCTGGGCCTGGGCCTGGGCCTGGCGCGGCCTGCTCGGCGAGACCTGCCCTGCTGGGCCTGTGCAGCCCTCCTGCCCTGGCTATATTGGGCTATTGTTATAAGTACATATTATACTATTGGCTTTTTGCAAATGTTAAAATGAATGTTATATGTATAATGTTGGAAAATTTTGAATGAATTTTTTGAAGTTTTTTTTTTAGTTCTGCTGTTAACAAAACTTAGAAATGATAGTGTGATAAATATATTTTTTTTTCTTGGACTATAGCATGGTGATGTAAAAAGCTTTTGTTCGTGTAACTAACTCAGAGAATGGTAAAAAGATAATCAGAAAATTGTTCACATTCTTGGATTATCGTATTTGGATAAAGACAGGGGTGACTAGTACTATAACTCCAGGGAAAGGATTTATTGATCTCCATTATCAGGGAGTGCACTGACAAAAAGGAGCCACAAGGAAAAAAAGTAAAAAAATAAAAAATGTTGATTTACAGGTTGGGGCGTGATTTTGCATAATACATGAAGGTCTATGAATATACAACAGGTTGATGCATTTAAAGAAGTGTTTTCTGAGTTAGTGTGTGCTCTTGGCTAAATGCCAAGCATTCGGCTGTTATAACCTTTTGCTTTATTGTCTCTTATTGTCTTTTATTAAACTTTTAAAAATCTACCAGGAAACTGAACCTCATTTTTCACACTGCTGTTGGATCTAAATGTATGGGAACTCTGTTCACTTGTTAAATTTGCTTTAAAATGGCTGTCAGACTTAATCTTCAGTTGAGGATTGAAAATAGGTGGAATGTGATAGATTGCTTGTCATCAAAGCATAATGGTATGAATGTTTCCTTCTCTGGAAATGGGCTCATAGACAGTCTGTTTTTGTCTATTTATTTGTTTATTTCAATGCATTTTGAATCTCCACTTGAAGTAATCAGAAGGGACAGACTGGTGTGTGAATCAGCGGCTTCTGAGTGGCCACAAGGATTAATATTGCTTGTATTTTAGAGGCACACACACTCTGAGGCTGTTATTGTTTACATCATAAAATTGATCTATTTCCTAAGAAATACCAAATATGTATGTCAATAATGCATACATAAACAATCTGTGTAAATAGGCAAGTTTTTTGGTGTAAAAACAGAGATTGGGGAAGAGTAGCTTACCTTGCAGCTCTCAGAGAGTCGAAATGAAGCTAATTCTAATAAGTATTTCTGTTGGCTTGTGCTGGGTGATTGCAGAATTAGATGTTTAGTTTTGAGACATTAGACCTTTTTTTGATGTACATCTTTCTCTTTTGTAAGCAGATATTGTATATTCTGACTACACAAAGTTGACTTTCTCTGTGAACAATGTAAATCATTAGAATTAAAGAAATAAACATAGCTGGATTTTACTAAGAATTCTGGTCTGGCCCTAAAGGCAAGGATCTAATTTTTTGGGGGTTTGGGGTTTTTTTGTTTGTTTGTTTTGTTTTGTTTTTTATTAATTTGGCAAACAAGCAAAACCAGGCAACAGCTTTCAGCACGGGGCTTGGGAAAACTCAGAGGCTATTCTGTCACCTTTTCTAAAAATCAATGCAATATAATGTTATATGATGTCTGGGCCTGCCTTTTGAAACAGAATAATTGCACATTTAAAGAAAAAAAAAGTACTTTTTCCTAACATAATGGAAGAAGTAGATCTTGACTGGACATGGAACCTTTATTTCAAGGCTAAATCTGTAGTGTATGCCAACTAGCTAGTAAAAAAGCACCCTGTGTTGATTGGTTTATTTAACTTTGTTCCAGCAAAATAGCATATTGTGCTGTTGTCCTTCTACTACATGAGAAGAGCCTAAAATAACAGAAGCTGTTATGACATCTCTCAGAGCCTGCCTTTGTCAAGGTCATAGTTCTATTTTTGCTGCATTTTGTGCAGAGAGAGGTATGGTAGGAACGTACATTTTATAACTAAGATGCTGAGTTCCCCAAAAGTGTAAGATAAGAATGCAACTCCCACCCCTTGCTATGCAAAAACATAACGTACACTGGCTGATTGTTAGCCTGGATCTGTGTGCTGCTCAGCTGGCTCATCAGCAAATGTAAAGCTCTAAAATAAACCTGTGGATATTCTTTATTGGCTAGCTACTAAAAAATTCTGAGGAACACAGGTAAAAGATGGGGGTTCTGCTTTTAAACCACATATGTCATCTTTATGTTCTTAAATATGTGGCAGCGTTATATAAGTAGGTTCTGCTGGCTCCTTCAGTATAACTATACACAAATTTGATAGAACTGAAGATGTTGAAATTAACAGCTTTTTCTCAAGTGTATTTGGAGCAACAGAGGATGGTAAAGATAAAGGTGTGCTTTGGAGTCAGAAGTTGATAGAGGTATAGTATGCTGAGGATTTTAAATACATGGATAATGTGTTTTGAATCTGGGTCTATAAAGTGCTGATTGTTTGAGTGTGGGAGAACATGGGAAGCAGCTTCTGTGATTGTTCTGCTCATCTGCATTCCTGGGCATCTGTGTTTGAGCTCCTTCTGTGGGGAGGACACAGTTCTGGATCCTGGGCTAGGTAGAGACTGTCTGAGCCTTTATGTCCTCTGGTTATACATGATGTGCTGGTCAGAATGGTTGATGTATGTCCTGCTTTTGACTGTGACAGGGTTTATTTTCTTCCTAGTAGCTGGTGCATTGCTGTTCTTGGGATTTAGTGTGAGAATGGTATTGATAACACACTGACATTGTGGTTGTGGCTAGGTAATGCTTACTATAAGTCAGATGCATGTCAGCTTCCCATGCTCTGCCAATGCATGAGGTGCACAAGAAACTTTGAGGAAGCAGGGCCAGAACAGCTGACCTGAGCTGGCCAAAGGGATATTCCATACCACAGAGTGTCATAGTCAGTGTATAAACTGGGGAGAGTTACCTGGAAGGGGACTGACCTGCTCCTCAGTAAGCAGGTGGTGAGCAATTGTACTGTGCATCACTTTTCTCTTGAGTTCTCTTACTTGTTCCTCCTCTCCTTGTAATTTCAATTATTATTATCAGTATTAGCATATTTATTATTATTATGATATCTAGTTGTACTTAATAAATTGTGCTTATGTCAACCCATGAGGTTCACCTTTTCTTTCCACTTCTCCCTTTCCCTGTGGATGTTAGAAGCAGTGAGGGAGTGGCTACCAGCTGGAGTTAAACCATGATGCTGTGTCATGGGGAGTGAATTTCTAAGGTGACACTGGATGAAAATGCTTTGCCTGTAGGAAAAGAAAATCAGCTGCTCAAACAAAATCCAACCATTTTGCACTGAAGTGAGCAATGCTGGTGTGAATGTTGTGTTGGCTGTGCTAAACTTGTGAGGAAAATAAAAAAGAGGGGTACAGGGATGAGATTCAAGTTTTCTGCATTAGCAGAAATAGTGTTTCAGTAGTCATTCTACATAATGTTAGCAGTAGTAAGTGTAATAGGAAATATATATCAAATTCCATCGGGATGTTTGGAGACTAGAAGAAAGTAATTCTCATGTAATGAGAAGGAACCAAACCCTGTATACCTGTGTGTGTGTGTGTATACACATGTAGATAGAATGATGCTTTTTGGTTTTATATGTGTACATGCAGGTAAAAATTCCTGATAAGCATGTTGCTTAATGTTATTTGTCAAAAAATGACTAGATAAAAAATAGTGAATAGCACAATGTATTTCATTTGCTAATAAGAGATTAATTTGCCTTTTTTTAAAAAAATAGAATTAAACTGATGTTCTCTTGATGAACACCTTCTATAAAGGAGTACATGGAGAGGCTGCTTACTTAGTATTTTCTATATATTGTAATATTCGTGTATAGTTTAAGGTACTTCATTTATAATACATTAGAATATACTTTTAAAAAACATCAAGTAGTTTACTTGATATATTTCTTTTTAAAGGAAAGATAAAATTTCATGGGTAGAATATATTACGTACTGTTATTAATGTTCTGAGAAGTTCAAAATTGTAAGGAATTGAAATATTATATGGAATACCTGTACGAGAAAAGCCCTTCTATGTAGTAGGCTACCCAGTATTGTTTGCTTAATTTCTTTTTTTTTT
>VXBI01011496.1:103885-242094 GCA_013397375.1 Toxostoma redivivum | reverse complement strand
TTTTTTTTTTTTTTAACGTTTAATCAGGAGTTAAATGTATCACAGTGTTCTGCTTTCTGGTACGTGCTACAGTGTATCCCAGATATGTCTGAATTTGTTGCATCTGTTGATAGATAAAGTAAAGTTGTATTGACAAAGATCCTGGGAATTAGTCTCAGACATATTTTAAATGAATGTTTTTATGTCTTTCTGTTACATAATACAGTGTTCACTACTGGTCACTTTATGTAGAAGTTATTTGTGCGGCTGTTCATGTTCAGTGTGAAATACTTTTGTCTCTCTGCTCACAAGAACACTATGCAGTGAGAAGCAAATATAGAGTAACATTGACTTTTAAGACCAATTCCTTTTCTACTGTTGGAGAAACTTTAGCCTTGGGCAAAACTGTTGCATTTGTGTGCAGATTGTAATTAGCTTTGTAGTTGGGTAGAACTTGATGTGGTTGAACTCTGCAAAACTTAACTCAATTTTAGGATTGAAGGGGAGTTTTTGGTGAATGAATCCCTGAAGAAAGTAAGAAATACGCAGTAAGAGTACTTTAGAAAGTTCTCAAAACATTTTCAGATCTTATTAGAATTTTTCTAAGTGAAGGTGGATTTATATGGGAGTTAGGATGACCAGCAAGTTGCACTACAAACCTGCAGAAGAAACTACAGGGATGATGCAAGCTGTCATAAACCTTTTAAGTTTCTTTAGGGGAGAACATACTGCTGCACTTTGCCAGATGCAATGGCATTTCTTATCAACAAGGGATGTGATGTTTCATGACTAACGTGCAGAGATGCAGTTGGAAGTTGAAAAGCATTGTATGGGTTGCAAGTTCCTGTATTTTGCTCATCAATTAAAAATTTACAGTCTTCCAGTCTGTGTGTAACTTGGAACTGTGGCTGAAGTAGCTGGAAGATAGTTAAGATTCATAGTTGTATTTGGTGAGTGCAACATAGCAGCCAATTTCACTGCTCTGTTGGAAGACAGCTTTTGTTTTAGACTGAAATTTGGGATCTAATCAGGAAGTTTAAGGTGTTTTGTTTTTCTTTCTTCCATTTCTGTGCTTTAACTTCAGTGTGGGTATTAATTGAATGTTGTGAGAAGCTCCTACCATGTTGGTTATGATGACTAATGTTTATTTTATAGAATTATGGATTAGTTTGAATTGAATTTTAAAGGACCTCTAGTCCACCCTGCAATGAGCAGGAACATCTTCAACTAGATCAGGTTGTTCAGAGCCCTATTCAATCTGACCTTGAATGTTTCCAGGAATGGGGCATCTGTCACCTCTCTGGGCAACCTGTGCCAGTGTATTCTTACTACAGACACTTTTGTACCAGTTAGTCACACAGTATAATACTGTTTCTGGATTATGAATGTTAATGAAAACAGAAAATAAACTATTGCTAAAACAAACTCTCTAAAATTTTTTTTCCACCAAAACACATATAATTTAATGGTATATAAGGTAATCTGTAATTTCAAAGTTGGATGCTTTAAAATATTAAATGCCTTACATATAGCACATTTTTCAGTTAAAGATTAAACTGCAAGTGTTTTATGTACTGAGTGTTAGATTGAAGAATCACTTAAAAGACCTTAAATTTTCGTATTTAACAAGTTTTTGCCAAGTATTTATCTGTAAAAGAAAGTCATGTTCCGAGGTTGTCTTGCAGTGTCCCTCACTAGTTCCAGGACCTAAATCCAGTCCTGGCTGTGATTTTCAGTTTGTTGTATGAATATTTTCACTTAACTGGATTTTGGATGCATTATACAGTTTGCTGTAGGGATTGCACATCAGTCTTGTACATACGAAATGAAGACTGTACAGTTTTCATACATTAAAGTCCTAAAGGATTAGTGAAGTTCCTGCTGGCATTCGTTGTCCTTTTGGACTTCAAAGAATATCTGGCAGATTTTGTGAGGTATACTAGCTAGCAAATTAGTGTGTTGTTGAGAAAAAGGTATGTAAAACTAATTTTATCATGCATATAACACTTTCATAAGGTGGTTTAAATATGTGTTTCTTATTACCTTTGCTCAGGATCAGCTTAAGACAAAAAGTGTTCTGTTCATTATTCACTCAGATATGTTTTAACATGTGTATTTGAAAATTACTGATCTTTTCCAGTTCCTTTGAAAACAACAGCAATATGATTTGTGGTAGTGAATTTTGAATGCATAGATGTACATGCAATGGAAATTATTTGATCTATCATTTTCCAAATTTCTATGCTCATACAGACAAAAATTAACTCTGAACTATATAAAAAAGGGTTTTTTGTTTAAAACCCTTAGCAGATTAATTTTCTCTTTTATAGGACTTACAGTTTTTACAGTGGTGCTTACAATTATAAATTCTAGGCTTTATTTATATGAATAAATATTTTGCCTACTGACAATAGAATTTATATTGTTATACTGCACACTTCAAAATAATAAAGTATGTACTTGCATAGAATAAACATTACCAAAAAAACTCAGTCAGAATAAAAGTGTAATTACAGATTCCTATTATGTAATATTTTGTAGAAATAATTGGAGCCGAAACTCTATTGGAAAGGTACTTTATTCAGTGTAGAAATGTTTATGATTTTTGATTGAAATTTTTTCCATTTTCTTTCCAGGTATTGCTTTGTTTTCGCTTTAGGATACCTCACAGTGTGCCAAATTACTAGGGTCTATATCTTTGACTATGGACAGTATTCTGCTGATTTTTCTGGGTAAGGAGAAAAACAATCTTTCTATCTTTTCCTTCTAAGTGATACTTTATCTGTTGTTGTGGGAGATTTTTTATTGGTTGCTTTCCCCGCCAAAATTGTGTCAACCTTTCAGACTCTGGGAGAAAGCTGAGCATGTATTTGTGTATTGGTACACATGCAAATATATAAGTAACGATGCTTTAATCATACAAACTGAGAATTTTTGTGAACAGCTGTTCATGTTAGAACCACCATGTGTTATCTGTTGCCTCTTGTTCGTGTCTGAATGGCATACAGGATTTGGTGGCTATGGGAATTTTCTCTTTGACTTTTCCATTAAAGTGTCTGCTACCATCCTTGACAGCATGATGAACCTTGAATTGTGTCTGCTGTACTTGCTTGCCTGGCACAGTCATACCACTTTTTGAGGAAAATCTAAACATTTTATGGGATTTAGCTTTTAGCTTCTTTCTTTTATTGTTTTATGTTAGATGTTCCAGAAGGAGAAAGCTAAGGAGACAGGCACCTGGATGTTGAGGTAGTCACGGAGACCTTGGAAACAGAAAGTTTAGTTGCTGTGTGCCCTCATTTTATATCATAAACTTGTACCTATACTTGACTTGAGCTATATAGGAGCAAAACAGAATTAAATGGGCAAAATAAAAATAAACTATATTGGTAGTTCTTCTTTATGCTGCAGACACAGACAAGTGAAGCACAACATTTCTTACAAACAAGTTTGCTACTGTGATTGTGCTTTTGTTGATTTAAAGGAGAATATATATTCTGGGCTGGGGAGGGGGGGAGAGATGAGGAGTATTTGCTAGTCTGCTTAAAATAATGCATTAAATACTTTCCAGGGGTGCTGTGGTAGTGGTAGTGGTCTTTATAGTTTAGCATAACCTGTGGTAGCATTTTACTTGTTAGCCTTGTTGCTTCTCAGTCTTTATTGGTAGCAGGCATGTAGTCCAGAAAATTAACCTGTACGCTGAAGCCAAAAGCTCTTATGGTTGAGTTCATCTTTTGTGTCATCTTTATTTTACCTTCCAAAACATCTTTCTACATTTGCTTTACATCCAAGTGTCTGCCTTCAAGCCAGATATCCAAGTTCCAATTTGTCAGCAGAGATGTGATTGATGTGGACAGCAGAGCCTGGAGGGCACTTCAGCTGACCCACCACTAAGTACCTGAGTGTGAACTGGGTCACTTGTCAGATGGCCCTGACTCTATGGACTACTACATCTCCACTGGCTATAATGAGAGCTTGCAACAAAGTCTTATGCCTAAAGACACTAGATTTACTGATGATGACTTTAATTTCACCATTACTAATGAAACCGTAATCCAGATGCTGTCCCTTCCAGTTCACTGTAGGGCCAAAGTGTACAACCTTGGCAGTGATCTGAGTTCTGAGCTGACCGTGGAAACAGTGTAATTGCACTTTGTTGTACTGATTCTCAAAACAATTACTAAAGCTTGAGCACACAATCACTCAAATGTGACTGTACTGCTTTCAGATGTGGCTCTGCTTTGGTGGTAGCTCGGAGATTTCTGCTAGGTCTAAACACATCCAAAGATTCCCACATCCCATCTCTGGAGATGCGAAGGTGTCTCTGCCCAGGACAGGGATAATGGAGGTAGATGATCTTCAAGGTCCCTTCCAACCCAAACTCTATTGCATGATTTATGGGCTCTGTGCTTTGGACAGAACTGTTCTGAAGTCTAGATCAAGCTCTCTGATTGTATGTTCAAGATGTCAGATTTAAGCCACCCTTTCATGCACCAGTTTGAGAGCTTGATGTATGCATATCACATTAAATCTCTGGCATACACTGCATATACTCCCTTGACATGGGACAGAGATTACTTTCAAAATAGGCAGAGAAAGAAGACTTCCTCTGGGAAAAGAGAGTAAGCGCAAAAAAAACACAAAACCCTTAAATTTCCTAACCAGCTACTGAACTCCAGCACGAGCAAGTTCTTTTAAAGATGTTGGCATCGATTCACAAAGTGGTTAGCCCCAAAAGAGCTTTAAATGTGTGTTTACCTAGGTATTTGTCCTAGCATACAGTGCCTGTCTGAGGTGCCTAAGCTGAGAAAATCTGCTCAAAATTTGGACAGTCTCAGTGCACTGACAGTGAAGAAAGCTGGGGACACCTCATGCTGGAAATGCACTTGCTTGTGCAGAGCTGTGTGGTCCTGGCTGCAGTATTAACAGATCCCAGCTGCCTCCTTTGCCTTTCTGCCAGCACCTAAAAGGGATTGTTAAAATCCTGCTTCACGGCCTCACTGTGCCAGGAAGGACTCTTCCTCTTTTAGTCTCTAGATTTTTGCTCCTCAGCCAAATATTTGATGATACTGGAATAACTGCTTCAGGAGAAAAAAAAATAGAATACCAGGGTCTGCTATGATAACAATGACAGATTTATCAGCTGTAAGGGCTGACCAAGTTCCTCCTGGACTCCATCCTTCCACCAGGCAGGACCCATGCTGTCACATGTCTGCTTATAGAAAGAAAATTCATTATGTTTAGAGTCAGTTGGTGATTTCTGCCAGCACCAGGCAGCCCTACTGATTAAATGCTAGAAAAAGGTATGAGGGATTTACCAGACTGTCTGTTCCTGTTTAGTTGTCTTTATGACCCTTCTGTGTCACTCTAGTCTTGTTATCAGGATTTTGGGTACTGTAGAAAATTTTTGCCCCTGATTGCATTTTGAGGACTGGAAATAATTGTGTGCTTTGAAACCATTTTAACCATTACCTAAAAAAAGAAAAAAAAAATCAATTTTATGAACTGAACTATATGGCAAAATATTGGTGTAGCCCTGCTAACAAAGGAGGACTTGATGGCTTTTGGATTTGTTTCTGTGACAACTTAATGTGTTATAAAAACACCAAGTGCACTCAAGTCATGAACAAAACTTAAGTGCCCATTGTACAGAATGATTATTTTATTGTGAGGGTTTTTTGTTTATTAGGGGTTTTTTGTTGTTTTGTTGGTAGTAGCTTTTGTTTTGGGTTTTTTAATCTCCAGCTTAGATACTTCTAGGTAAGTTCAACCCCAATGTGTTTTTTGACATCTGATTTCAAAATTAAATTTCTAAATTCTAGTAGTTTGCTTTATGTATACCCCATTGCTTCCCTACCCCAGGGAGGGGGTTTATAATGTTGAGATTCACATCAGGCAAAAGCTCTTAGATACTATGAGAATGGTATAATTTCTCAGTACGGAACTAACTTGGCTAGCCAGGGCAGAATATTTCTTGGACAGTTTAAGATCCACTCAAGTGTACTAAATTCAGAACAAAGTGAACTCTTCTTTGAGCCAGCATAATTATACTGGGTTTTTGTTTTTCCAGATATGTTTACTTGAAGCAAATAATAGTTCTTGATGAAAAAATCAAAGATAGGATCAGGTGTTAGAAAAAACCACAGAAGTGGTCTGCATAGCTAAATAGCTTATTTTAATATTCAACTTTGCTATAGTTTTCTTGTCCTTTGCTTACTGCTGCTGTAACTTACAATGAATATAATTGCTCTGTCCTTTACTTTTCTCCCTGTAAAAAAAAGCAAACTATGTTAGTAGAAAACACATATGAAACACTTCAGCTGTATTTGTAAAACCTAATGCAGCAATAAAAGACAGATGATATCAAATACTACACTTAAAGTTTAAATTCTTCTCATTGCATTGAAAATTCTGCAATGGTTTGAACTAAAAAACTAATCACTTCGTTCTTGCATTGAAGATGTAGTTAACCTGGACTCCTAATATAAACTTCCCCTGGTATTTATAAGTGAAAGAAAAGCCTGAATTTATATCTAAATTATTCTTTCTTCCTTTTTTTTTTTTTTTTGACAGTCCAATGATGATAATTACACAGAAGATCACTAGTTTGGCATTTGAGATTCATGATGGTAAGATTTCTTTACTGTGTTTAATTTTCCATCCAAAATAAATTTAAGGAAAGTTCATCATGAGTTAGTGAATTACTTTCAACCAGTTTTGTGTTTCAAGGCAAAATAAATTATTGTGCCTCAATTGTTTCATTGATGATTTTTAATGAAAGTACTGAGAAATTTTGCTTGGACTCTACAGAAGCTCTAAAATGCTGACACTGTGCAAAAGATATGACTTATAAGAAGACCAGTGACATTTCTGGAGTCAGTGTCTAAAGAACACTGATATTCTTTTGGGCTGGGGTATTGACTGTGAGAGTTAAGTAAAGAACTTCCTGATTCAGACACCTCTGTTGCTGACGGATGGATAGAAAAAACTCATGTAATTTCAGTTGTTGAGCACCTTCTGTTTTAAAATGCTAATTCTTGAGCACTTCCCTTGTTTGTGCCATATATGCTGATTTTTATAAGACCTTTATGTGTTTCATTTTGTTTAGTATCATAATTATACTCACAGCTAACAGATTGCTGTGAACGGGAAGATTATCTAATTATGTCATGTCTTTTCTCCTGTCAGATGTATCCATCAGATAAGTGGGCCCTAGTTCTGACAATGAATCCTAATGTTGGCTTCATGGGTAGAATAGATAGGTTTTTACTTACCTTGAAATTCAAAGGAGTAATTTTCATTTTAAAGTTTGAAAATGTCATCTAATAAATCTACCCGATTAGCTTGAATCACTTGGAACTACAGATGTCAGTTGAAGATTTGGGAATGTAGCTCCAGACACTTGGATCAAGACACCTGCTGTTCTGATAGTGCTTATTAACATTGTGCATGAAGTTTAATGTGTTATTGTCTCATATGCATCCTAGCTTTCGTGCTGTTGGTGTTTCTTTTTTTTTTTTCATTCTTGTTAAGTGTCTAGAGAAGCCTGTAGGCAATAACATTCAGGAATATGAAAAGCTGGGAAAAGACTTTTAAAAAGTATTTTTGTAGGAATGAAAATAAATAATACTAGGCATATCTAGTTCGTCAAAGACATAGATGTTTAACTTCCAGAGAAAATATATTCAGAAATAGTAATCTTGCAAGCTATAATCAACTGAAGTACAGAATACACAAATCAGTGGAAACAGGTTATTATAAGGAAGTGGTAGTTCTAGTATATAGTATGAATGCTTCCTCTTACTATTACTGTGCTAGGGGAAGGAGCTATTCTGAATTTGCTGACATGATGCACAAATAGTGGAATGGTGGTACAGAACAAGCGTGTGAATGTTCCTGGCAATCTTGAGACAAATGTTTCACTTAGCTCTATTCTTAACTTTCATCACCAGCTAGATTAGATTTTTTCCCTACTTGAGTTAATTCAGATGATTTGTATTTTCTTCTGGATTTCTTTATAGATAGCACTGGATTATAGTGTACATCTTCAAATTTTGTTCCTTATTGACCTCTAAATTCTTTGTCAGCCCTTGAGGAGTAGCTAACAGTATATTGGAAAAATTCTCTCTGGTTGTGTCTGCAGTTTAGTCTATACCTTGAGCTGGATGGTCACAGTTGCAGTGTGAGCATGACTTTCAAAAGTTCATGTGACCAGTGTGAATTCAGGAGCAGCTGATAGTCTGGTGTAATGAGATGATAAGAAAAGATGTACAGGGGAGACTAAGATTGCATTAAAGCAAAGTTTTTTAACCTTAGACAACTTAAAAGGGATCTTTCATGAAAAATTAATGAAAGCACGCCCTGCTGTCGGTGGACTTCTGTTCGCTGTACAAAGGTCCATGCTTCCACTGGAAATTACTTAGAGATATAGTGGCAGGAGAGCAGATGATGTTGGAAGTTATTCTAAGTGATTAATGGCACTCTGAGCCTCTAGTTACATCAGCTTGGCTGTATTAATCACCAATTACTTTATTTTCTTCCCTCGTTTTTTGTCAGTACATCCAAAGAGTGTAATGAAAATAAACAGCTGGAAAAAAAGTGTTGGTGTGTTGGAAGTTCCTGGTAAACTTCAAGATACCAGTAGTGGCTAGGTTGGTTTTGGTAAAGGCCAGTCTTCCGGACTTGATCTTTCCACGGCAGCCGCTTTGTCATCTTCAGCTGGTTTCATTTGAAGGTCCTAGAGTGAACTGAATGTAGCCACAAAGGCCACTCACTCATACTGTATTTTCAAGTGTCTGTCTAGCTAAATGGATATGCTTGATTCCAAGTTGAAAACTAGTGTGGAGGCCCACACACAAATAACAGCTACCCCTATAACTATTACACCCTTGTGCTCTTATTGTGAGGGATTTTTTTAAGCGGGGAAACTAAATGCAAGTTGCATCTGATTTGGACTTGATCATTGTTGGTCCCTTCCAGTTCAGCAATTTAAGCTTGCTGTATAATACAGACTTTTCTGAAGTTTGCATGGGTCAGAAACTTACACCCGAAGAGATTAGGAGTATACCTTTCATGTATTCTGATTTACATTTTGAACTTCAGTCTTTGATAGTTCTTACCTTGCAATTCCTTGTTTCTTAAATGAGCAGTGCCAAAAACGAGTAGTCTGTGTGTTAACATTTGCTTTGTAATTTGCTGATTATCCCTGACATCTCACATGTGTATTCTAAAGGCAGAAATGTTTTTACGTAATTTGGAAACTTATGGTGTCTGTATTAATTCTTTATGGCAAGATTTAGATTTATTTATGCAACACTTCAGGTGAATAACAGAGTTAAGGGAGAAAAAGGAATTTTTTTTATTAGAACAAAAAATTTGCAGCTGTTTAACAAAAAACATTGCTTTCTAATATTTCTGTTAATTCTGTCATTGAAACTGCTGTAGTGTGGTGCTGCTTTGGTGTTCTTTTTTTTGGTAGTTCCTTTTAATGCTCTCTCTCCAAGAACCTCTTGATTTTTTTAAAAATTTATTTTAATGTCCTCTCCCTTGTGATAGTGACAGCATGGTGATTATTGTTTCAGTTACCAAATTATTTTTTTATCGTACATATCCTTATTGGTTAAAGGAATTCTATTATATTTTTCCCCTTCTAAGTCTTCAAGTATAGATTCCTGCCTGTGTTTTGCTTGTATGGCTCTCTGGATATTAAGACTTGTAAATTTTCTTACTTTGCTTTTTTTGTAGCTTTTTTTCAATTTTACTCAGTGAGCATTCCTTACCTATTTGCCTTTATTGCTGCCAGTGCGGTAATAACAACTAAAACTGTTATTGTCTGTCTGTCTTTGGATCTTAAAATGTTTTAATAACAACATGCACTTGGGCTCCGCTGGTGATTCATTTCAGAACCACAAAATTTATTGTAGTTGCAACAGAGCTTGCAATAGGATCTATGTTTATTATATAATCCTATGGCTAAGTGTTATTAGTTACTAGTTAACCAGATTTCTATACAAATACAAAAGTGGATTAGTTTAACCAGAAAGCTAGGCTGATGCCATGATATGTTTGTTAACACTTTTGTAGTGAGAGCTCAGAAGTCATAGTATCCCATAATAAAGTCTATGTGGTGGGATAGTGGTGTGTGCCTAAGGGTGTTGGGTTTGTTACCATTAGGATATGGGCTCTCAAGAAGTAATGTAAAGATAGAATTTCCTCATGATTTAGACCACTTGGGAAATTTTTTTGTACTGATGATTTACAAAATTATTTTGCCAAGGAAGGAACATAGGAGTATTTCCTGCTTTACAGATGAGAAAATGGAGTTACAGTTGCTGAGTGACCAAATTGTTTCACCTCTCTAACATATGTTCAATAAAACCCATTTTCTCTAATCTCTGCTGTGTGATTTGGTAGTAAGAGCTGCACTTGTTGTGGTAGTCTCCTGCTTTAGGAAAGAAGGAAGCAATTCTTAAAATCCCCAAAGGAATGTTACAAAACCTCATGACCTCCCTAGCAGCAGTGTGCTGCTGAAGCAGGAGTTCTTCATCTTCAGTGTGTAGTAGGTAGAGAACAGCTATGGTTTATGAGGTCTCTGTTCCCATGGGCCTGGGAAGTAGTAAATGTGTATGTATTAATTCATCTCATATTGAATGAGCATCGATGTAAGAGCACCTCTTCCATGTTTATTTTCTATAATTTAAAAAAATCTTAGCAGTAGCTTCCTAAAAGCTTTCAAGAATATCACAGAGATCATGATGTTCTTGCATGCTGTACTATGATAAATGGGCCTTCAAGGCACTGAGAAGGCATTTAAAAAAGCCCCAACAAAACAGCACAGGGAAAGCCACTAACCTGACCTCAAAGAATCTTCTGGCTAGATGGAAACCTTAGTGAGATAGGAAAATGAATGATTCATTAATGGATGCAGTATGTTTGAGACAGCAAGTGCATTGCTCATGAAGTTATTTGGGCCTTAAATGACTTCATATATATGTATGTATGTATATAACTGAAACCTGTTTTAAATAGATTCCTACCTCTCCAAAACCACAGATTGTGTTTCAGTGGTTAGATTCTTCTATTTCAGGTTTGAGGTTCTTTCCTCCATTTTCATACCATACCAGTAATTTGAAATATTTCATTTGACTAATTGCCTTTATTTAGTGGCTAATCTGGCTTTATGCAAGTTCATTTGGACACACTGAGTGATTGCTTCCTCCTTCTGACTTAAGGGTAAAATACTTATGTGGAAATATAATGGCAAAGGAGGTTCCTGCTTCAGTCAGTTTGCATTGTGTGGGCTGTAAGAGACTGAAGGCTCTGTATGGGATGCTTCTCTAGCCATGTGGTGGGATCTATATCCATCTATAGGTGTTTTTGTGTTAAATTTCTGTTTGTATTAAACAGAGATTCAATACCTGAGAACAGTGATACTATGGCTGTAAAAGTTACAGAATCCTTCAAAATGCTTCTTCCACGTTTTTTATTCAGTACCTTTTATCAGCCTGAAAGTCTTTGCTACAGAAAGAAAATGTAATGATGAGGAAGAGAAGGTGCTGTATGAAGTTAGGGGGTGATAATTTGTCCTTCGGTTTCTTGCCTTGAGTGAGTATGAATGGGGGATGACTTTGGATTGTGAAGGATCAGGACCAAGGAAGGCATTTTCCCAGATCATAGTGAAAGAGAGGAGATGGCAAGTTGGTAACCCCTCTGTATTCTCAGCTTTGTTGAAGACTAAAAGTGTGGTTTTGAAGTTGTAAGTGTGTGTAGATCATGGCCACACTCGACTCACACTAAGACAACAGAATTATCTTCTTTGTAGATAACAAGTATTTCCATGAGTCATAGAATTAAATTAGCTTTTACTTTCCCTCAGCTCCTCAATCTTTTTTTTTTTGTCATAATGCTGACTGATTCTGATATCTAAAAAAAAATTGGCTCCAGTTGAAACTTACCCTGGATCAAGTATAAAGGCTTCCCTCTGTGGATTTACTAGCATTAAGGAGTGGGGTTGAAGGCAAGCTTTCTATGTGAGGAGGAGTATCTTCTACAAGAACACTTATTTTCATAAAGCATGTTAGGATTTTATATTTATATTGCCCTGCTCTTTTTCAGACTTGATTAGAAGTTTGCTGTTAGGTTTAAGCACTGCTGTGGAGGAAGATAATTGAAGTGTGATCCCATAAATTTGATTTCCTTTAGGAAGCTATGTGCATAAAGGTTTTAGTACTTTCAATGGCACAGAAGAAATGCAAATATGAACAGCAGGAAATGGCTGGATAGGGGGATGTCTGAGCCACTAGAGAAGGCTGCAAGAGGAGCTGAAGTGATCATTCTGGCAAGCAGTGCTGGCTGGTATTAGCCAGGGCTGTCTGAAGGAGGGAGCTCTACTTTTTTTGTTCCCATGAATTAGTGTATTTCATAATAAATGAAAATGCTGAAAGTCTTATTTTTTACTTCTCTTTTTCATGGGAGTACAGATTTTGAAGACTGTTTTTTAGGGATAGGTCGCCAGCATTTCAGAAATAGCCACTATGGCAAGAAGGTAAACTCAGTCTTGCTGCTGAACTTAGACTTGGACTGCCCCCTTCTGCTAGCAGGGGTTAGAGCTTCTTGTTAGTGCTCAGGAAAAAGGCTGTGGCACCCTTTACTGCCATGCCTACTTCACTGGACCTTGGTCACAACCTTACTTGCAGTGCAAAGCTATTCTTGAGGTCTGCTGTCAGTTTTGAATTGCTGAAATCTCTCTTGATCTGTGTTCATTTTATGCATCAGAAATGCAGTGACTAATGGCAATGTTTGGGGCTTGTCCTGTTTCCAGAATTGGAAATAAAGCGTTTTAAAACCTGCAGGCTTTGAAGTCTTGACCAATGTGGGAGAACTGGTTTTGTGTTAACACTTTTTTCAAGTTGTCTCTAATGCTTTCCTGAAATCCACGTGATTTCACATTTAGGCACTGCTGGATATAACTGAAGATATGAGAGTTTGTAATTTTGTCAGTAAGAATTGTTTGATCCAACTCCAGCAAAAATGTTATGTGACATAATAGCTCTGAAATGGCTTGAGACATTGAGAAATTACATTGCAGCATGAGGCTTGTTCTGTGGAGGAAAACGAGGGGAGATTTAGCTTTTCTTTATTTTTTCTTTTCCTGTCCTATTCCCTAGGAATGTTTCGGAAAAATGAAGACTTGACTCCATCACAGAGGTGTTTGGCTGTAAGGTAGGCTTTCAGACATTCTGCTTTGGGGATGTTTTTGTGTGCTTTATTAATGCTCTCTGCAGTCTCTAAAGCTCACATTTAAGACAGAGTTTACAAGCCCATGTAAAACAGATCCATGTTTTTATATATTTGCAGTTTAATTTGTACATCTGTTCTTCTGAAAAATATCACTAGGAGTAGGTTTTATAGTTATTTAGAAAAAAATTTTTAAGTTCTATGCAGTCTATGCAAACAAATACTGTATCAGATAGGAGACTAGTAAACAGTACACATATGAAGTAGCTGGTGAAGAAACATTGTTGAATTCAGTATTTAACTTGACTTTTCTTATTTCTTTATTCGGGACACCTGAAAATAGTATGATGTTTTGGGCAAGAGAGTGTTGAGATGTCTCAGCACATTTGCTTTAATTGAAATGATTACCAGTTAACCTAAACCTCTGTTTATTGATTCAGTTGTTGAGGGAAAAATAAAGAACTTGACACAGTTGAGCAAACACTTAGGAAAACAGCCTTCCCTTTACTTCCTTGGACTCAGTTTCAGTCAAACACCTCTACTGAGCAAGGAGAGATTCAGTAGAGTTCAGGAAGTCTGTCTGAAAATGCTCAGCATGAATTGGAAAGAAATGCTATGTGTAGAATGTTTCAAGCTGTGATTAGAAAAGACAGACAAACTGCTCTTGTCCATGTGGGTTTTACTGCAGTTAGAGTGAGTGATAGCATGGAGTATGACTTTTCCTACTGTGGAAATCCTGAAGAACTACACAATCCATCTCACAAGTTGCTTGTCTTTGAATTACAGACGCATGCCAAGTCTACTGGAGTATTTAAGTTACACCTGTAATTTCATGGGTATCCTGGCAGGCCCGTTATGCTCTTACAAAGACTATATTGCTTTCATTGAAGGCAGATCATACCGACTGCAACAGTCTGAAGCAAATGGGAAGGAAGATACAAAGTATGAACAAACGGATCCTTCTCCAAATGTAAGATGTATGACTCTTGCAGTGCTGATGCTTATGGAATCATTGCATGGAAAGCTTGGTTTGCACTCTTCATTTACAGGCACAACTGCTGAGCTGTATCTGGAGTTCATTCATCAACAGAATAGTTCCCTGTTTAAAAAGTTATATGCTTATTTTTTAGAGGCAGGCTTTCTCCATGGTTTCCAGTCTGAATCTTGTGGATAAAAGCAGATTAATTTGGAGCTTCCTAACAAGCTTATATGGTAAAAAGCCATATTTAAATTAAAACTGTTCATGCATGTTCACTTCAAAGTATACACCGTGCATAAAAACCCTGTCATATGTAAGAAATTGAAAAAATCATAGAAATAGTTTCATTTTTCATCCTTGCAGTCATGTATTAAAGACAGATTTTGATCTAAAGGTCTAGTAAAAGATGTACTAGCCATAACACTATGAACAAAACTCCAAGACATGTAAGTCTTTTTTTCTCTTTGGTTCTGTTATTGGAGAAGAGACCAAATACATAGAGAAGATAATCCAGTTGATCTTGCCTTACAGGAGAGATTGCAAGACCTGAATTTAAATCAAAAGCTCACAAAACTTGTTATTTTTAAAATTTAGTCCAATTAGGCTAATGCCCAGAGTACGGAATATTATTTCTTCACTCTTTCATACTGTCTTAAATAGTAATGTATCAGGCATATGTAAATTTGCATATGCCTAAGATAGTTCTTACCTCGCATAAGAGGCAGAATTATCATCAGGTCAACTGGAACACACCACATGGATGGCTTTTGCTAATTCCAGCATCAGTTGCCCATGTTTTGCTTATGTTGTGAGACCAACTGTTTCTGGAGCAGATGAAGGTGTTCCCACATGTGCTTGTCTAACCATCTAGAGGTTATGGCCCCACAGCTGGGCCAACGGAGAGTGCTTCCCATCTGGTTGAGGCATCTCCAACTACTTCCATCCTTGGAAAGTGGGTGAGGATTCTTCACCTGTTCCATCTACCCATTTTGTGTGATTGTAGTAACTTGCACGACTGGAATCTAAACTCATGGCTGGAGGATGATAACACCTGAAGGTGCTCCACAAGTTGACACAGCACGTGAGCTCACACAAGTGACCTGTGAAACAAGTTAGGAAGGGTGAAAGACACAGGGAGAATTCCTTGTGTAGATCAGCATCACATGGCAGGCACTTTTGTGTCTAAACATTGTTTTGGCCCATTAAAGGCTCTCAAACTTCTCTTTTGTTGGTGCTTGGTTTAGTATATTACTGGGGACTTGCCCAAAAAATCCCGTTTCTGCAGAAAAGTGTTATGTAGTAAAATTATTGAAAATGAATGGAGGTAAACCAAATCTGCCTATAGTACTTCTGGATACACATCTACTGATTGCCTGATAGGACTTCCTGGCTTTTTACCACATAATCTTTCTAGTAATATGGACAAGTTCAATAGAAATAAATATAAACCTATCATGGCTTCTTCTTTCAGGTAAGTGGTTTTCCTTAAAATTAATTGCTCTTAAGATGCTTGAAACTTTTGCCATTTATGCTGCATTAGCTTTTGACATAAAAACAAAGAGAAACTGTTTATGCTTCTGATACATCATCTCCCAACTGGTGTTGGAGAAATCTGGCTGTGTTTTATTACACCAGTGAGTATTGTGTGCTTTTTGAGGAAAGATGAATGACACATTTTTACTGCATTTGCTGTATCAATTAAAATATTCACTGTCTTGTTCTAGAAGAATGTTTAAATACCATTAACTTTATATAATTACTTTACATTTTTTGTTTCAAGAAGAATACATTTTTAGGTAACTCAAAAATTTGAAATGTAGTGAGGATCAGCAAATGTTAATGTTGTAAATAAAAAAGAATCCTTGAGCTGAGTTACAGTAAGTTTCATTTCTTGTTAAGTATAATTACATAAACAGAGTAGTTCATGCCAGCCTCCTCCCCTATACTGTGTATTGACTGCATGATGTTAACTTGAATTAGTACTTTTGCTGTGTTCATTGCATGTTAAATAAATCAAGTAATCATATTAAAACTTACTTCTTATATCCCTCCTATTGTGCCTTTTTGCAAGCTATCAGTTGTTGGTGCTCAAAGTGGTGTCAACTCTCAGAAATTAATATCTGTCTTTGTAAGTTTCTTTTTATTATGGCTACCCTTAAAATACAAGATTCCTGTCAGCAGATATCTGCTTTCTTGCTTATTATGCAGAATCTTCCTACAGGTTATAATGTTCTTGTTTTATTATCTATAATTTTTACCTGAGGTACCAACCTCCCCAGAATAATGTACTTTAATAGTGTTCAATATTATGTATTATGTACTCATTCTTTATCAACCTAAGAACAAGTTCATTCAAATAAAATTTTTGAAGATTCCTCTCTTTTTAATCTATTTTTATATATTATACATATTTATGCAGTAATTTACTTCTAAAATTTCTGAGCTTTGTGAGTGTTTTACCTTTATTTCTTCAATTAGAAAGCTGCTTCTTTCTCCAATTAGGTATCTAGCTTTCATATAATTAGATTCCCATCTAATTTATGCATGCTTAGTTTTGTCCTGCCACTGTCTTCTAGCTTAAGTACCTCCTTCCCAGTGTTGATCATATTTGATTTATACATGTATGGCCAGTTGTTCATCAAAACTGGATGAAAGAGGTCTTTTTACCTTTTTGTTGTAAAATAGTTTGTATTTTGTGCTTCTTCTGAGGTCAAAGTTATCCTGCATCTTACTGTCTTTTAATTCCTTAACAGAACAGTTGTTTTACTATGTTGAAAACTTTAAAGAGTACATGAAACTAAACTTCAAGTTACTTCATCCTTCTAAAAACTGACCAACCCTCATATGTGACTGTGCAATTCAGTGATTGCCCATTTATGCTTTGGCAAAGAAAGTTTTATTAATAACCTGGTTAATTAAGTAACAGGAAGTGAATGAATGCTTTACCAAATGCATTTCAATAGGTGATTGAACAGTTGAGGAATTATTCTGTTGGTGTCAGTGCACAGTGGTGTAGCTTGATTCAGATAATTTGATTAGTATGAAACTAATTTATTGTGAAAAAACAAACAAAAAACCATGAAAACCTACTGAACATAGCACCACACCTTCCCACCAAAAAAATTTCAAAGAAAGAAACCCCCCGCAAATGCCCAAAATTTAGATTTTCATCTGATTTGTTACTCTAACCTGACTCAGCCTAAGGAGCACAAGCCAAACCTGCAGCGAAGGAGTGGAGGCAGGGCAGGACTCTTCTTTGCATTGCAGCCTGTGTTTGGCTTGGCCTTCAGAAACCCTGCTTAAACCAGTCTGGAAGCAGCAGCTCCTTGACTTTGTAGAGGTGGGAGATTCATCTCTACCATAGTTTTCTAAGGACACTATTATCCCTGGTTCTGATCCCTCTAAGTGGTATCAGTTCGCTGGGATTTATAATTAGTGAGTGAAGTAGTGCAATTAAGAAATAAAAAAGTTTAATTTATGGCAGAGTACTGTATGAGTTCATTATTTTTTCTTAAAATAAATTTTGTTGAAACCTTGATGCTCTTTCTTAAAAGAGGTGTGTTTTCACCTCCACAATTTAGTTAAAAACCTTCAGAGAAATGCAAAGCATATTTGGTGTTGAATAGGCAGGTGAATGACATCTGTTTACTAATACAAAAATTGGCAAATAGCGGCAGTGGCACAAAGCAGGTCTTTGAACACAGATAACATATGTGGTCAAAACATTTTTTGAGACTTTTTGGTCGCCTTCAGATGGAAAGAACCTATTTTATATATTTATACTTATGTTTTAACTTGCATGTTACTCTTACAAGCTTTATAAATACTGTTTCTCCTGCAGAATTGAACATGACTTATAATTATGGCTTTGGCCTTAAAGTTAAATCCTTGCAAATGTCTTCAGAACTTGACGTGATTCCTTCTGATACTTACAAATATCAGACTTTTGAATTTGTCAGATACTGCATACCAGAATTAAAGATTATTAGTTTTAGTAGTAACATGTTTTATGAATGTTCATTTCTATTAAGATCCTGAAGGTATTAAGCCAACTGAACTTTCCCTCTCCTGTAGCAAAGAGAGAGGGTATTAATAGATCCAGAATAACAAAGGAATGCTACTAGAAAATTAATGTTCTTCACATTGAACTCTTGTAATAGAATAAAGTATTAAAATGAAGTTCATTATAAAGCAAGTAGAAACAAATAAAGCACCAGCTTTAACTAGTAATAGGTAGTTGCCTCCTGAATTATCTGGCTGTTTTTAAAAAATAACTGGGATTCCTGATCCTCTCTGAAATATCTTCTGAGATGAGCCAAGTGAAATATATGCAATATCCAAAAATACCCTCACCGTTTTACAGCTTTTCCAAGTGTAATTTTTAAATCAGGTCGTAGCGCTTCTTACATCTGTGCTACTGGATGAATCTGTGATACTGTGTCTTGTCAAAGTGTGTGCTTTCAGTTGGACATTTACTGCTCCATTCTGTATCATGAAGAAAAATTGCCCTCTATTTTGGAACTACACATGGAGCTGAACTCTCAGTGAAGCAGGATGTTACCTTTAAAAGTTTGGGTTTGCTGAAAGCAGCTTAGACAGATAGATTCTGGTTATATTTTTGTTCTGATGCTTCAAACAAAAGTAGATTGATTGTTTCCTTGTCAGGTTTAGTATCTGTGTAATTGCAATGTAAATTAAAACTCTAATGTTTAACTATAGAGTTTACATTAAATAAAAACTTGAAAATTACATTTAAATGAATTAGTTCTCAAACTTCTCTTTTGTTGGTGCTTGGTTTAGTATGTTACTGGGGAATTTCACAAAACATGGTATCTGCCCTTGGGATGTGGATCAGACTAGTGACTTAGAGCAGTCATTGTCAGGCATATATTGCTCTGTATGTTTTATAATAAAACCTTAGGGGGAAGTTCTACTGAAAGTACATACTCTTTATTGTGGTTATGGCAAAGCTGAGTTTTGAGAAAATTTGAGTAGGTCCTATCTGAACAACACACTTCTGTGAGCATATTATTTGTCCCATTGTATCTTGATCACTCTGACTGGGAAAACAGGTCTATCTATAACTGATTGGCTGAAATTTGGGCTGAAATTCATCAATCATTTCAGTATTTTAGTTGGTTTAGAGTTTAGATGCTGTGATCATCTAACAGAGATGATTGATGTATTGAGTTGGGCAGCAATTGAACATGCCTGCATTATGCCACAGGGTCCTGAAAAGATACTGAAGTTTTGCCATTGTTTTGGAATCTCTGCAGTAATAATATTACTTTGTCCTAGATGATATATTTTGTGTTATGATGTCTTAACAATTTCATTGTTTCAGTAATTTTACAAGAAAATAAGAAAAGAAAAAGAGTAGCAAAAGGTGCTCTGGTTATTAAAAGGGCTTTTAGAGACTCACTGTAGTTAGACTGGATTTGTTGTGTTGCCAGGAGAAGTGATGCTCACAACTTGATGAATAGAACAGTATTCCTCAACTTTCTATAAAATAGGGGGTTTTTTCAATAAACTATTTTAAAGTTGCTAGCATATATATTACTGAAAAATTAACATATGTATATGACTGTATAGGGAAGGAAGATAACTTTCCTTTGCTTCCAGAAGATAAACAAAACAATGAAGCTTACAGAATTTCCTGTCTTAAATTTTCAGATAGCTGTGGCACAGAAACTCTTGATCTGTGGACTGTCCTTACTCTTCCACATGACTATTACACAAACTTTACCTGTGGAATACAACATTGATGATAACTTCATAGCTACAGCATCATGGCCTGTAAGGTTTTTCTACCTGTATCTGTCTCTTATGGCTGCCAGACCCAAGTATTATTTTGCATGGACTTTAGGTAAGTGTATGTTTAAAGACACAATAATAACAGAAAGAGCATGTATTGAGAGTCATCTGACATGTGAACACTTCAGTTTGTATTAAGAAGTGGCAGTGCCCTCTTGAGGCCTGAGGAAAACCTGATTGCATTTAAGTCTTTCAAGTACATTGAATAGTGTCTCTTTTTGAGAAACCAGAGCTACCAGAAATGTAAGTTCAATGTTGGGATAGTGTTGCAAATGAGATCATAGTCTCCTTTACAAGTCTGAGTGAAACCTGAGGAGTTTTGGATTTCAATGAACAGTAACTTTAACAATGGAAAAAAATAGTAGTAAATCTAGTCTGTTGTACAATCCTTCTTTTTGTTTGTTTGTGGTTTTTTAAATTTTATTTTGATACCTTTATTTTTGGCATATCTTCAAAGTTAATTTTAACCTTTTTCTGTGGTTATTTGTCAGTAATTTGCTTGATGTTCTTCAATCATGAAGGAAAATTCATACTTTGGAATTCAGATGCATGATACTGTTGTTAATAATAGGTGGCATTTTCAGAATTTGATGGGTGACATTTCAGTTTTAGTCTTTGTTTACTAAAATTTTGAATGACTGGTAGGATAATGTGCTTAGTAACTTAAGACACTTGAATAAATTATATAGTTTAAAGAATATTTTGCATCTCCCTTCATGTTACTTGTAAAAAACGGATGTGTACAACAGTAAGATGCTTTATTTAAGAAGGCTGACATCTTGAAAGTGGCTCACACAACAGATTTCATCAGCTTCCTCCTCCTCTCCAGTTTTACGTATTTATCTCAGTTCTTTTGAGAGAAAATCTGTGGGAACAATGCAATAAAGAAAGCTTTAGGATAGCAGGGCAGCATGACTCATTTACAGCTGCTGGTTTTGTTTCTTGTCAATGAATTAAATGCTTTCAGCTTGTCTGGATATAGTAGTTCTGGGGCTTGTTGTGGAAAGAAATACTTTTGAATATTATGCTCTTATACACAATATCGTCATCTGAAAAGGGAATAATTTTAGTTGGGAATTTTTTTGCCTTTAATACTTGAGTTGGATTCCTCCTTGTGCCCTTGGTAGCTGTGTAGTGCTAGCATTCCTCTGGTAAATAGCAAAGAAAATGAACTATGCCAACTCTGTACTTCTAGTTTGTTAGCCTTCTTTCCACGTTGTCTCATCTAAACTTATAATGGTAGGAGTAGAATGTGAGGGGCTTGACCAGTTTTACTGGATGTTACACCTTTGAGTTGTTCATTACTATTCTTTACACTTAGAAAAATGTGTTAATGAAATTAAGTAATTAAAATTAATAATAAAATGCTAGTAAATAAAATGAGTAATTACTCTACAGTCTTTGCATTCTAGCTTGTGAAAGATTATGGAGTTGTGTCTCCAGCTGTTTCTAATTGAGTGTGAAACTTGCCCAGTGTTTGAAGTTGGCATAACAGCATCAGATGTAAGGCAGCAAATTTTGTTGCTTTCAAAGCTGTTTTAAAAAAATAATTTACGAGGAAGTAAAAATACTATAAATTCAAAAACACCTCATTTCCTTGTTTCCTTGGCCATCCTAATTTGAAAAATACAGTTGAGGAAATGTTAGTGTCTGAGCTAACAAAGCTCAGGTGAAGGTGATGACTGAAAGTGACAGGCAGTAGAGATCTCTTGTATTTTCCTGCATAGTCCAAATGACAGCAGTAGCTTTTCCTCCTAGGGAAAAATATCGTTTGCTTAGAACATCTGACCTTTGACATGCACTGTAAACACTTCACATTCAAAGATGTTGTTACAGTGGCCTTGTGCCATTAGTGGAAGTTTGATTGCATTCCTTTAGAAAATTACTGTTTTCTTCTGTTAGGTTTGCACTGCTCTCTGTGAGGTGCTGTGAACGTGCACCTGCATGGAGGGAATCACACAATTTAATCTTTATGCTTTAAGCATCACTGTTGCTGCATAATGAAGACCAAAGACATGCATCTGAGCATTGAGCTGCTGTCTCAAATCATTACAACCAGCCACTGTTTTGTAGTCTTGATGCATCTCATTGAGTTTGTTTTTCTGTCTGATTGCTCAAGCAAGACGAAGTAGGTGGTATGGGAGACAGGGAACATCTATACTGTGAAGTAGCTAGTGCTACCTCTCATTCTTCCGCTTTTGTGCAAGTTTTTGAATTGGAAGCCAGCGTTGCTTGGATTGTTTTCTGTTTGTTCAAGTGATTAAATGTAGCCTTTAAAATGCAATAAATGTTTTGAACAAACTACATGTTGTGTGGGACACAGTTTGTAATACACACAGTTTATAATTAATTTGTTTCTTCTTGTCTCATTGCAGCAGATGCAATTAATAATGCAGCAGGGTTTGGTTTTAGAGGCTACGATAAAAATGGAGTTACACGTTGGGACCTAATATCAAATCTCAGAATCCAGCAAATAGAGGTTTGTTTCTGTCTCTTTCAAAAAAACCTACATGCCCATGTAGGTAGTTGCTCTTAATTTCAGTAACTTTTTCTACACATTTGTTCCTTTAGATAGTGAATATGTTCTAAGTCAGAAATGGTGTGTTCACACTTTTAGAAAGGGTAGAAAATAGCCTGTTTTGAACATGTTCTACTTGTCAAGGGACTTCCAAAATATTTCGTGGTTATAAGTAGTTGAGTAAATAACTAATGCAACTCATCACAAATTTGGGTGGGAGGATTTATAATTTATACACAAGAATTTTTAAATACTTTGTGACACTCTGCAATTATGGAAATAATTAGTTTGTTTTACTTTACAGTTTTCCACAAGTTTCAAGATGTTTCTTGATAACTGGAATATCCAAACAGCTCTTTGGCTCAAAAGGTATTTATTTCTTAAAAAACATTTTTCTCTACTGTAGTTTCTTGGTAAATATTTCTTTGAAGATGGTATAACATTTGAAGCTAACTGCCACAAAGCATCACTTGTTTAGCAACTGTGCGAGAGATTCTTCTTGTAATACTTAAATTAAAGCATCTGAATTTAGGCCTTCTCTCTTAGTGTAAATTATCAGGTTATAATAGAAACTGTTCTTCTTCACAAGCCATAGGAAACCTAAAACTGTTAATCTGCGGAGGTGTCTTTTTTTCCCTCTTTTAGCATTCAGCCAGCGCATGTTGCTGAGAGCAGCAGGCAAAGTGTACATCCCAGCCTGTGAAAGCTCTGCATTGCTTTTAGCCACAGAGCAATACAGGAACTTCTATACGTTCTGTGAGAGAACTTCCTGTGCTCCTTCTGTCATGAGTGCATGACAGACATCAAACCTTACAGTTGCTGTCAGCAAAAATTCCAAATGAATCTGTCTCAGCTGCAGTCTTTTTCCTTACCTGGCTTGTGAACTACATCATTCTGCTTCTTTGCAGCAAGGGAGAAAGTAGAAATGCTATTGAGTAGTGTGTGGATGTTGTTTCCCTTCTTTCAGTCAGATTGTTGAGTTGATCTCCTATCCACAGGTGCCAGTTTAACTGAAACCCTATCTTGGGGTCACTTAGAGGACTTTACCCCTTATTCTAGGATAGCTGGCAACAGGATGTCTCTTCCATCAAATTTCTTCATAGTATGTTCTCTTTCTTCCGTAATTTCATCCCTAAATATTTTGCTTGCCCAATTTAAAAAAGAAATTGGATTTTATGTGATTATTCTGGTTCTCTCTATAGTCAATCTATTGCTAGGACACTCAACAAAAAGTTGCATGCTTGCCAGTATTGAAATGTTGCGTTTCAGAAGCCAAATATGTAATTTAGCTATTTTGATTTAGTAAGAGAACGGAAGTTTAACAGTATTAAAACATAATAGGAAAAGTTTATATTTCAGCAAACTTTCAAGTCTCCTAAATGGAATGATTCTAAACAAAAAATATAAGTGAAGAAGCATAATACTTCTGTTAAAAATTGAAAGGAAAAAAATGCAAATCAATTGCTCAGGGTGATAGTAAAAGAAGATGTGAAGAAAAATTAAAGCATCTCCTTTAATAAGTATTTTTTGAAACAATAACAGAAGAATCTTTGGAGATAGTCTAAATTGATTCTATCAAAGTGAAAGGGTGTAGAAAGGTGGATGTTCTGTGAAAGTTTTGTTGCAAGTAAAAAATTGTTTTAATTGATCATATATGAGGTCTATAAATAGTGGTAGAGAACATATATTTTGTTACTAATCTTTTGGTTAGCTGTAGTGCTCTAACAATTTGCGTAGAGGACAAGCTCATGGATTACTTTAAACATCCACTTTTAATACCTCACTTTTCTATCACTTATAGAAGTACATAAACTTCAGCCATTTATCTCACATTAAACACCAGACATTAGCATTTGTTCTGGTCTTTTCTGATCATCACTAGAAATGGAACCATCAGTTAAACCCTGATTGTGTGTAAAAACAAACTTGTAAAGAACAGTTCATGGAGCTACAGATCACAAAGAGGTTTAGTAAATATTTTATGTAGATCATAGTATACAGCAATTTAAAGCCATTATTGTTATGAGCATGTAAGTTATTGGCATAGTAGCATATAACAATATATATTATTACACAGTTTCCTGGCCGGGAAAACTGTTATGTTCCCCCTTAGCCCGTTCTTTCTCTTTTCCAAAGAAACCATCTCATCCCATTTGTCTTTGGTCATGTTTGCAAAACCTCTATGGTTCTTGTTGCTCAATTCTGACATCTTTCCAATCCTCCTGTCTTCTTAGAGTAGATGTGGTACTTCTGCTAAGACCTTCAAGGTTTTTCCCTGGCTTTTTAGAGGCAGAATTGATTAATTTGAGTGGGTTAGTTATTATTATAATTAGTTATTATTATTTTCGTTTATTAGAAAGGTTGTTATATCTGTCTTTTTTTGCAGCAGCAATCTACTGTTGATTCATGCTTAGCTGATACTCGGTGTTTCATACTGTGGATCCATATTCATACTCAGCTACACTTTTTCAGTAATGTTACAGGAATGGTACTGGTTTGTGTCTTCCACTTTTCTTATTAGATCTTCTATGCTTTGGACTTTATCTTGTTGATTTCAGAACATCCTTCAAGTCTGCCAAAATCATTTTGGATTCTAGTGCTCTCTACTAAGAAAACAATGCCTATCTTGTCCATCTCACCTTCCACCTCAAAAAAGGAAGGGAAGACAAGGTGGAAAAAATACTTCTCAGTCTATCACCTAAGTTAGTAGAGAAATTATAGAACCAGACCAAAAACAGTACCTTCTTGAGCAGTTGATGCATCTTCTGACTTTTAGACCATTATGGATGACCTGAACCACCTGCACTTCAACAGATTTTCTCCACCTGTTGTGATGACCATATTTCCTTGGTTTGTTTTTAGGGTCACCGAATAAAGCATTTGAATAGTATTTATTATTGCCAAATCCATGGAGGCATTTAAATTTACTTTTTACTCCTTGAAATTGAAATCTGAGGTTTTTTTTTTACTATTTTACCTCACTTGCCTTGATACAGCTGAAATTTGGTTAGTTAATTTAGTGAGTTTTGTTCTCACCTGAATGCTTTCCAGGGACAGTTTCAGTACTTTAAACCAAATAATGATTAAAGACATGTATCACTTCATTAATGAGATGTAATTAGCCACCCATCATACACATTTAGAATTAATAGCAGTATTAGAACACATAACATTTTGCATGTGTCTAGTGCTTTGGTGTAATAGACATTTTTAAACGCACTTCTGTAACTAATCCCAAACATACTACAAACCACACATGTATGTACACAGTTACATACAAGCTGTACCTCTCCTCCTAAGGATGTGTGGGATACAAAACCATACTTGCATATACTGCCTGTGGGAGATGTGGGTGCTCCAGCTTGGTGTGAATCTACTGATTTCACATGCCCCCTAGAAAAGCCTGGCACAAATCCATGTGCCTGCTGTTGACAGGGATGGGACACTGCTCCCTGGCATGGTGCACTGCACTGACAGGCCCCTATCTGGATGCAGCTCCTCTGTGTTTACTAGGGATCCTCTGTCTTGGCCCACACAGAGGTCATGATGTTGGTGGGGTGACTTCTGGCTGTGTCAAACGAGGTTTTGATGGAAAGTATTTCGTTCCAAGATGTTTCCCTGACTCAGTGCAAGTTTTCTATTTGCTTTGCTACTCCTGAGGCTCACAGATTCTTTTTCAAAAATGTCTCTGACTATTCAGCCTGGCCAATGTTGCTTTCCTCTTTAAGGTGATCTGTTTTGGGCAAATGTCCTCAGATAATTTTGAGTATTACACCAGCCCCATGTTCTCATCTTAATTGCCACTGTGAGTGAAGCCCTTTAGCAAGAGGAGGGAGTTGTGCACATATCCCACTGAAGACCTTGTAATATAAAACTTACCACATCTATCTGATGGGAATAAACTGAATTAGCAAATTACACTTTTAATCTTCCCCTAATCAGATCCTGTCTTTTTACCTTCTGTTCTTCAACATTGACTACATCAGTAGGTTTCAGTAATATTTTCTTTATGTGGAAGTTGCAGTAAAGTAGTTAGATTAGTAGTGGATGATGTGGCTCTTGATATCATTAGATTGTCATCTTCAAATAACAGATGTGCATTCTCTTATCTTTCTCTGTTACTTGCTATGTGGTTATAAAACCTTTTTACATATTGATGTCTATAGCCTTTTTACTTAAAACTCATTTTTGTACATTAGCCGTAGATTTGTGCTCATGCATGCTTGTGGTGTTTATTTTTACTTTGTTAGTTTGTATCTGTTTCCATATTTCCTATTGCTTTTTGGTTTTCAGATCATTAAAGGCATTAAAGAACTCTTGATGAAGCAATATCAAGACCTTACCATGTTTCCTATCATTCTTCCACATCATGATGGTTTGTCATTGTGTCATATAATTGTCTTCTAGAAACCACCTTTCTTGGATTCCTTTTTCCCTTCTTCCTTCTAGAATTCCTTATTATAGGACCTTGCCTAGTCATTCAGAGTCTCAATTTTAAAATAACACAGAGTTCAGCATTCTCCTTATTTGATACTCTCTCAGCACTATTTATTACAATTTCATCATCATGCTCACCTAATTGTGTCACACAGACACATTTTCAGCTGTAATTGCTTTATTATTCAAAATTGAAGGTAGATGTTAGTTTTCCCCTGCTCCTATAAGCTGCTCTTAGCCCAAGAATCTGGGGGTGGTTTGTGCCTTCTAGTGCAGCTTTTCAAACACATTCTTTGATGGCTCAAGATTCCTTATTAATGCCAAAACTCATCTTTGGATGCTTGTGTATCATTTCATTAGGAGTAAGGACTGTGTGTGATGGCACTGAGAACAAGTTTAGCACTGAGGGCTGGAATCAGGAGCTGTGAATAGCTTTAAGCATTTTCTGTAAGCCATAATACAGTGACAACATTATTAAATAATAGAAAACTGCAATTGCATTCAAACTTCTGTGTTGGAGATGAAACTGGTGAATGTATAAATGATAGCTGGGAAGACTGTGGGTGATTTGTTTCATGTTACTTATCCTGAATTGTTTCTGACTTGCTAGAGTGTGCTATGAGCGAGCCACCTTCAGCCCAACGATTCAAACCTTCATTCTTTCTGCCATCTGGCATGGGGTTTATCCAGGATATTATTTAACATTTTTAACAGGAGTACTAATGACACTAGCAGCACGAGCTGTAAGTACCAACCAAGTATCTTCTTAAATAATAAGTTTTGTAAAAGCATATTAATCATGTTCTTTGCTCCAAAGATGTCCTTTACTGTTGATACACAATCTGTCTGATAGTGGAATTTACTTTTTTAGTTATGAGAACAATGGGAGTGATTAATTAAAAGGAGGGTTTTATTGGTGAAAACAAACAAGACTGTGCTCAGCCTATAACATCTTTGTAGCGTATCTTGTGGAAGCTCTTCCTCTGTATTAACTGACAGTGTGTTGCTATAGCATGCTGAACAGGTTGATGTTATCTAAAAATAATTTTGAAAAAATCAGTGACGATGAGTAGCTTAAAATTTGGGTGTCAATGCTATATATTTCTAGAGTCTGCCTCATCCCTAATTTCTCTCCAGTCCTATTGTAAGGATGATAACTAAAGAATGTTCCCCCTCAAGCAGCACATAAAAATCTCTAGTGTAGTTAGTATTTCAAGTTGGCCAGCCAGTAGTGCAGTCACATTAACAAGCTTTTGTAGTCGCTATTCAGAACCACATAGAAACAGCAAATCTGCCAAGAAATATCTCACAGTTCTGCCTGAGAAAGCTGTGTAAGAACAGAGACAGGTTTATCAGTCACTCAGTGGAAAAGAGGAACAAACTGCACATCAGATCAGAGAGTAGCGTAACAGAGCACTTTTTTGCTGAAAGAAACAAGAGAGTGAGAAATGAAGCAGACTGCTCTGTGGTTGCTATAATAGCTAGGGGAAGGTGGTACTTCAGATTTAGGTTGTTACTACATCAATAAAACAAATGCTTCTCTTTCTTCACAAGGATATAGTCCTTGTTTGACAGAACCGACTCCTTTCTTTACGATAGATACAGCCTTTTTCTTCTTCCAGATCTATTGCAGGGAACTTTTGACATTTATCATCTGGGGGCTGGTGCAAAAGCCAAGGTTCTGGGACAGTTCACAGATAAAAGCTGTTTACTTAGTGAGATGAGTCCAGTAAATTGGAGTGCTCACTGCCTTTCATCCTGGGCTTCTCTAGTAGACTACACTGTATTCATGTTTCATATGTATCAATTGATAGGCTAGTAAAAAAAATTTTGAGTTTCTCTATGAACATGTACTTAATTTTAACTAAGATATGTTAGAACATATTTGTTATTTAACTGTACTAGCCTTTAACTGTAAAGTTTGGCAACACTGATCCACGCTTTGTTCTGTTTTGCCTAAGCATGTATCCACCTTATTTTACTGCCTTTAATCATTACAGATTTCATAACCGGGTGTTTACTAGTGACAGTCATAGATTTATGTTAAAATTTTGTGAAGCTTGATCTGAGTTCTACAGAACTCAGGAACAAGTCCTTGCATGTGACCATAGGAATAACTAGAGGGAGATGGCAGAATGAAGGGTATGTAGAATTACTTGTTTGACTTAGCTTAACTAAGGAAAGGTTGAGTGGGAATGTGCTATCTACAGGGCCATTAGAATAAGAAAAGCAAGAAGGGTCAAAAGGGTTTTTAATGTAAAGAATTAAATCAGCAGGAGCTAGCCTTGGATACATTCTTTGGAACTAGGAGTTCTAAAGAAACTGAGAGTTAAGGAAGCTAAACAGTGTATACTGCTGTGCAGCTTTTCAGAGAGCACTGTTTCAGTGCAGGTGACCCGAAGGTGGCAACTGTGATAGCAAGTTGGGGTCAAAGGCTGAATTGAGCCCATCTTGGTTTGTCTGCACATGAGAGTGTGAGCAAGGATAACAGTTCAGTCAAAGGAAGGAGAGGCAAAAGTTTATCGATGTCTTTATAATTATAGACTTAAATAAAACTGAACCCAACCTTGTGTGGGATTTGGATTTGGGTTTTTAAAATACTTCTCGTATTCAATCTTTTGAGCAGAATTTTAGAATAAAAGAACATTCAGCATAGAAATTTGAGTCATTTTATAATAATCCCACTTGAGAGAAGACTCCTGAAATACATAATTAGAACTGATATTTTGTATATTCTGATATATATACCCTGCTTGCCTTAAAATATATTTTATTAAGAAGTGTATGAAAATGGATTATTACATAGAATCTTTCATGAGAAACATTCTGGCCTTCACTTACTCCAACCCTCTATATTTACCGAATGGTTTAATAGAGTACAATGTCTGCCTCATTCATACAAGCAGTGCAAATTTGCATTGGATTTAGGGTAGGATTAATTTACTAAAATTCTGTTTAAATTTATAAATGCCTAAATTCCCATACTGAATGAAGTGGAGTGGATTTGAGCCAATTCCTGTTGGAAGTTGAAGGGCATTTTGAATACTTCAAAGCTTTTGACCAAACTGTAGCATTTAAATTCATCCTAACTTTTGTCAGTGGAACAAACTGAGCTCTCAGGGTTTATTCTTCAGCTAACTTAGTATTACCTACTTTTTCAGATAAGAAACAACATCAGACACTATTTTGTTGAATCTCCTGCTGTTAAACTATGTTATGATATTGTAACATGGATGACAACTCAAGCAGCAATAAGTTACACAGTCGTGCCATTTGTACTGCTCTCTGTAAAACCCTCTTTCACCTTTTACAGGTAAGCATGTTCTACCTGTTTCCTTTTCTTTTACTTCTTGGAATAGAAGTATTTTCAGTGGCAGAAGATTTCTGAAGCTATTTTAGTGATATAATTCTAAGATTGATTTGTAGCTGAACAAACTGTATTTTTAGTGCTTGAACATAATGTGTCTTGTGTTGCTCACGTTTTCCTGTCATAACAGACTAATTTTTCAGGGGGCAGGAAAAAAAAACCCAACCAAAAAACAAAATCAGGAGATACCTTTGAAATTACTATATGCCCTTGAAGTATTTCATAGCAAGACTAGCTATTGACTTCCCAGAAATAACTTGTGAAAAGTGTTGAAAGCAGACTTCTGTTCACTTTATACCTTGTTACAATCCTAAATAATGTGAGGGAAGACTTAATTTCTGATTTTCCCCTTATTTTACTTTTCTTGAAGGAAATATTAATGTGTTCATATCTTATGTGCAAAGAATTTAACTGATTTATTATTTCTGTTCATTTTTTAGCTCCTGCTATTTCTGTCTTCATATTGCCAGCATCCTTGTGTTGTTGGTATTTCCATTGAAAAGAACTCAAAAAGGAAGTAAAAAGCATGAAAGTGTCCAGCCTGTGTGGTCCAGAAAACTAGAAGAAGAAAGTCTTTTACAAAAGAACAATTATCCCACAACAAATAATAGTTTCAGTCAGAAACAAGAAATAACCTGCAGATATCAAGCATTAAAACAGTGATTGAGGAAATACTATAATGAATATATTTTGTATGTTTTCAGAAACCCATTTTTAGCACCTTTTAAAGGGGTTTGTATTTGTTTGCAAAGATATTTAGTAAGAAAAGAATGCATTACCTAGGAAAATCACATACAATAGCAAGACTGGAAACAAAACAAATTAACCCCTCCCATGCCATGTCCCTGTGGGTCACGCCTTATATGAAGATATTACCATTATTTCAATGGGCACTCAGGACTTGCAACGTATGTCCATGGGGTCATATGTGTGCCCTTTGCTGAATGTACGTTGTGTATCCCAAGGCACTGATGGGGTGGAATAAAATTGTGTCAGTCTAGGATTAACAAATGGAAATTAATTTTTCCAATTGAATGACTTGCCTTAAACCCTCTATTTACTGAAATATTGTTTCTAAGTGGGTATTTCAAGTTTGATTTTATGTGGAAAGTATTTCCAATATATAACATTATGTGCTATAAAGGTAATGATAGGAAATGCAAAGTCACTAGAAGACTTTGGAATCTTTCAAAGGGAATTGCAATAAGCATCTCAGTATTTGGAGGGTTTTCTTAAAGTATCTCAAACTATTAGAGTTCATTACAGAGTTGTAAACATTGATGCCAAATTATAGTTAGGTTTCTTTGATAAAGAGTATTATTATAATTACTCTGAATGGATTAAAATGGTCCTTCTGAATGGATTAAAACCACCTCAAGATTTATCTTTTCCAGAGATTGATAGCTCTAATGTAGGGTTCTTTTACTTTAAAGTACCTAAACCCAATAAAACACTGCCAAGTGGACTTTGCAGCCAGAGGGGGAAAGGCAGCCACAAGGCACAGAAGTCAACGTGCAAGCACTGGGATTTCAATGAAAGTGCAGTTTTGCCCTTAAATACCATAAATACTTGTTCTAGAATAGAACTGTTTTACAAAAAGTAATTTTTAATACTTAAAGTTATTTTGAATTTTCAGGCATCAGTTAGTTGATGATGCTTTCAGTATAAAATAGCAAAATTACCTTGAAGCTCCAGCACATAGGTAGTCAAACATGAAATGACTATCACAACCAATTTCTGTATGCTTGATAATTGATGAACCTTTATCCAAAGAAGCATGTGAATTTGAGGAAAAGCTTTTTCTTTGAATTAGAATTTTAGATGCCAATTTCCTGTCATATTTCTGGGTAACATAATGAAAAAAGAAATCCTTCAGAATATCTGGCTGTCTGAATTATGGAAGTGTGTCCAGGAAACAATGTAGTGGTTGTATCTATTCCCGACCATTTATTGTGATCATGGTTAGTGCTTGAGTACTACTGTTAAAGGGCTACATTTTAAATGCATATATTCTGTATTTTCATACAATTTTTTTAAGTAAACACAAGCTGTTTATCCATGTGGGGTTTATTTTTAATTTTAAACCAGATACAAAATAATGCCAGAGAAAAATAATGCAGCTGGTTGATTAATAACTAACAAATGGTTGAGGAAATTTCGTCATAATATTTTGAAACCTAAAGTTTTCATCAAATATATAGCTCCAGTTGGATGAGTATTCTTACTACCAGAAGTGCAATAATGGTCCTCAGCTTTGGGGATATTGGCATGCAAAAATCATCACAGTACTTCCTGAAGAACCAGACCCTAAGTTAGGTCAGACTTGTTTCCTTGCTGTCATAACTCTGTCTGGCCCTTGGCTCCTTGCCTAAAACTCGATGAAGAAGAGAACATAAATTCCCATATATGTAGGTTAGCACTAATTAATCTACTCTGAAAGGGGGAACTGAATATGAAATGAGAGTGGATTGAGTCTGTTTAGATGAGCAGGGATGTTCATTGTTTCTGTGACAGCTGTATTATCTTTAAGATAAAATAATCTGACTTCTAAATCCTTACTTTGATTGCCCATGTAGACTTCCCCTTACATGAGGTTGTGGTTGTCATATGCTTCTTTGACACCAGATTATGGTTTTGTTTTTGTTAGTAAGTAAGGACATGCTAGTTAGTTTGATCATCCTTGTTAGATATAGAATCAGGAAAGACATTTTTTTGCCTTCTGTACTTGAAGGGACATTTGCATAAAAGAAAAAAAAATCAGATTTGCACATTTCTGGGTGGGTTGATTCTTTCAGCATTTCTTACTCTTCAACTTAAATTCTTATTGGTGCAGTCTCCAAATCTATTCAAACAAACACTTTTGGAAGCCAGCACAATGTGCTGTTTTCCTATTTATGTTCTTGTACTCTTGTTTTACTGTTTTGGTATGCATGCCCATGTGTGCTATAGAGGCTTACTAATTCTTATTAATGAAATATGGAAACAGTTGTAAAGGCTCCCAGAAAATAAGCAGATTTAGGGTAGTGCAGACTGGTACTTCAATGTGAGTGAATTCAGAGGTACAGTTTTGTTCAGTACTTTTGTATATAGGGATGTTGAAACAACTAAGAAAATACATTCATGCTTTCATTGAGTACAGGTGGCAAAATACAGGTTTCAAAATTAGACATGACTTTTTTTTCTTCATGATTTGAACTCATTAAGTAATTGCAACACAAGAAAATTGTGACAATTAATTAATTCTGCACAGAATTTAAGTATAGTGTCCTAGAATTTGCATTTAAATGCTATTGTTAAATATAAAAGTACTTTGAACTAAAATCTGCTCTTCATGAGAATGAATTTTCTTGGGGACTATGGAAAGAACTGTTTTGTTTAAATGGCAGCACTCTGATTATAGTCATACTGGGGTTTTGATGTTTCTTTCCCTCTGCTTTACTCATTTTCTGCCTTGCTATCATACTGGATCCTTTTTATCCATTCAATCAGAAAGTCAAGAGCAGCCAACCCTCCAAAGCTTTAGATAATTTTTAGGTCTTACACACATGATTTGATGATACTGAATTTGAAAGGATGGCAGTGATTACCATTGCTCTTCCTGACAAAAATTGTAGAAAGTATGTTTCCTATAAATGTTTTGGATATGAAGGAAACATGGTTTTAAGTATTCTTTCACTTATTAAATAATATATATCCAAAAGGTAAAAGTGTTTCCTGTATTGCAGATCAGCACATTATGAAAAGCAAATGCAACATATCATTCGTAATTTTATGGTGCTTTGCAGATATTTGCCTATTGTGAACAGTTCATTCAGGCACTTAATGAGTTAATGTTAGTAAATGTAGTCACCCTGATAGTAACTATTTGCTTGCTTAACGTTTTTTAACTTTTATGATTCTATATTAATGAGAGAGACGTATATTACATATTTAAATAATACTTCCAGTGGTGCCCACTACTGTTGTAGTCAAAAAGGCTTTGTTAGCTTTGCAGTTACAGATATGCCCTTCTTATTCAGAAAACTTATTCTTCCCTGGCCATTCCTTAAGTTGACATATAGACAAGATTTCAGTAATTGGTGACATTTGAAAGTTTATTACATGTAAAAATATTGGTATGCATTTCAATATGCTCTTGATAACAAATCACATTTTAGTAATACTATAATGAGACCCTCGTATATTCCCTGCTCTACACTGACATATAAGTTTTACCAATATAGTAAATTATTTGTTAGAGGAATTTTACACTTGAAGAGCTTGTTCTGTTTCCCCCAGGGGAATAAGTAATATTGATATAAATGCTAGGCTTGTATTACAGGATGCACACTAGGTAGTTTTGCCTCTTTTGATGGCATTGATTTGGATAGTGGTAAAATGTCCTCTGATGCAGAGGAGATGTTTGAGATCATCACCTCCTGTCTAATTCATATCAAAAGTAATTTTAACAAAATCTAGATTTTTTTTTTTTCCTCTCAGAAGCTTTGCAAACAAATTGTTGACAATTTGTTTAAATACATGGTCAAATGTGTCTTCACGTTTGCATACAAATGTGTAATTTGCTTATATGTAAACTTTCACACGTTCAACTTTATAAGTTGGCCTTGAAAGATAAAGAAATTTAAAAGCACAAGTTACTGTAATTTAGGCTTTTATTTCCCTTATCGTTAATTCTTTCACTTTTTAATTCTCACTGAATTCTGAAATCAGGCTTGAGAATTTAATTTTCATAGAAAATTTTGAAATAATACTATCTATGTAGAAAAGTGATCATGGTAGAAAAACAGAAATAAATTTAAGGATATTAATATGATGCAGAGTATGTATAAAAAAAATACACATTAGTTCTGCGGTGATTCATCACAGCATTTCTCTCCATGATTGACCTTTATGTATTTATTTAGGTCCAATAATACTCTGAACTGCACTTGGTGTATTTTTTAATTTACCTGTTTCAAAATCAGTTGACAATGAGTACTTCAATAAGTATTTAAATACTACTCTGAATAAGTAATTTGATACTCTAGTGAATTGAGCCTACTCTCATAAGATTACCAGATCTATCTGCATCTCAGCTAGTTTGCACTGTCAGTCTTCATCTTCACAGTCTTGGTGGAAAAGGATGGCAGTGGAGAGAAGTCTCTAGTGAGAACATGTCCCATCTGTGGTTGGAAGGTTTGCCACACAATTCCTACAGGGAGCCAACCATATGTGCAGAGTTTGGCAGAGGTTCTGCTTGCTTGTGACCCAGGCTGCAGCTGCTCTGTGTTACATCTGCCTGGATTTTTGACATATTTGCTGTCTTAATCTAGATGTTTTGCAAACACCATGAAATCCAGGCATCCACAAAGTCACCCTGCAAAGTTACAATTATAAATACTGCAACACTTGTTTCTTATGGTCAAAATTAAATTAAAAAACTATTTCTTAAAAACTTGTTTCAGAATGGGCTTTTTTTAGGTTTTTTTACAAAATCTGACCATCAAATATATCAGTTTTCTTCATATTAAATATTTAAACCACAATTTTGCTCATTTTAGGTATACAAATGTGCAAATGTAAATGTTGTTACTTTATCATTTGTGCATTAGCTGTGTGTCCAGTGACTTAGACCTGGTCTTGGTTGTAGATGGTTTTAGATTTTCTGAACCCACATGCATATCCATATAAACATTGTGTAAATTTTGAATTGAAAAACTGTGTGACTTCAGACTGAGATCTGAGGTAGGGCTACTTCTGGAGGAAAGTTTATATATTGCTAGTGTCTCAGTCCAGCACCTTATTCCAAACAAACCTCTTGGCAAAAGAGACCTCTGCAGCATCTTCCTTCCTTTTGTTCTCTAAGGGGGAGGTACCCCAGACTGGATTTTCATTTAGATTTCACTACAATATGTCATATGAATAGATTGCTGTGGTCCATGCTCTAGACACATTAGGCTTGAAAACTGGGACAGTGTAATCTGAAACAAATAAATAGGGTGCCTAGAGACTGGTAGTCAGAAAAGTGCAACAGTGCTTATTAAAGGTGCAACAATTACTACAGTAAGTTAAGGAGTATTTGCCTATGCATCTTATGCCTTTCTCTGTGTTCTTCAGTTCTCTTTACATCTTTTCTTTGTACCTTCTTTTGTCCAGTGGTGTTGACTATTTCTATGAAGAATCTGCTGATGTGTCATATTGTGACAAAGGTGTCAAAATGCTACAATAGTAATTAGGTAGTTACTCTTAAATCCCAGACCTCAGATGTGTTCTAGATGAGTTAGAAGAGAACATTCAAAATGTATTGGATGAAAAATAGTGTAAGATGGGTAATATAGCATTATTCAAAGATGTTGTAATAAGTTATTCAATTTAAGAATTTAAAATATGGAACTTTATTCTTTCCTGCCTTGGTTACACATTCAAAGGAATAGTTTTACCTCAATGCAGAAGTAGTTATGCCTCCAACCACCCGTATGTTAAGGTGAGAGAACACCCCTAAAAGTGGATAGCTACAGTATTCCTAAATTTGCCTTTCCTGGTTCAGATTATAATACGTTGTCAGTGAATTTCATTTTTATTATTCCAAAATATATATTTTTTAAAAAGTTATTTTTCAACAGATCCATAAACTAAGTGTTGGTGTATGGTAAAATTAAAATACCACTGTTAGTTACACTGTGATTGTGATATTTTAATAATTACTTATTTCTAATTTGCCTCAGCAGTGCTGCAGAAGCAGCATGCTGTTATGTTTTAAAGGTGTTTTTAACTTGCCTATAAATGTTCTTTTCTAATTTGTGTCTTTAAATCTGATTAAACTGTAGTTTAAAAAAAGTGAACTTGTTTTTCTAAATTCTTTGCTGTCTGTCTTTAATGAGTGGTAAAGAACAAAATTACTTTAATGCAGTTTCTCCTTTTAGATTGCTAAATATACATTGCATGCATTTACACTGTTACTTGGAATGTTCTAGATCAAAATTGCTTTTAGTTTGTTTTCTAGAGCTTATATACAAGTATATAATGTATACAATTATTTTTCAGTAGAGCTAGTAAACAGAATTTTGAGTCTACCCTCTTGTTATTTGGGAAAGGTGCTTAAGTAAATTGAACCTTCCATCTTAGAGTATATTGCTACCCGATGAGCACTACTTCTGGATATGACAATTGGGATGTTTTTAGCTTGAGAAATGGAAACGTCATAAGTGAGAAATCAAATTCAGTGTTTTGAAGAAGCTATTGCTTTAATTGCTGGTTCCAAAAAAGCAGGGCTAAATGTTTACTATACATGCACATTTGTTTTCACTCAGCTACCAGGACTCTGGTAAGGCAGTTTCTGTTGGCTGGTGATGGTATGTTGAAGCAGGCTGAGACTCCTGGATCTGCAGGTTTATACCCTGTCAGCTTAGACCATTGGAGCAAAGAAGAGATATTATGTGTCACTACTAAAGAAGAGCTATTTCCATCACTTCCTGTCTCACACTGAATCGTTTTTTCTCTTCTTTTGATCTGGTATTAATTCCACTTCTTTACAAACTTTGTAAAGACAGTGTGCCTCTTTGAAGATATATAGATGTCTTTCTGCCAGGAGTCCCACCACAGAGGGATATGGAATGTGTGTGTTCTCTTGAAAGGCCCTACTGGTGCAATGGTATTTTTGAGCCTTGTGTGTTTAGAATTCTCTTTTAGCAAGCTGTATCACAGGAGATGAAAATACTTGCCATTCCAACACAAAGGACTACAGATGCAATTTTAGAAGCTTTGGTGAATGTTGTCATTTTAACCAGAAGTTAGACTGCAAAGGAAATTGCCTTCTCGAATACACATTCACAACAGAGTCACTCAGAAGTATGAAGTGTCCTCATGAACTCTACATTGCTGCATTTAGTGAAACACTCATTTGGAGAGATTAAAATAAAACACAGCTTTCTGCTACTAAGTGTTGTAAATTGTTAAGTTGCTGCACAGAAAGAGTCATGATTAAGAGTATCCTGGAGCTAGCAGATATTTTCCTGTGTCTATAATTAACTTAGTTCCATCTGAGTAACTTCCTGATAACATGCAGGATGTTTCAATATAGAATACAGAAGTAATTCTAGGGGGAGATTTCTCCAAATTATTTACTAGATGAGAGTTGGAGATCTGTCCAGACTTTGGCAGTTTATCTTACAGCTCTTCCTAAGGTGGTCATATATAGTAGCAAAGGAGTTATTTCTCCGTGGGGGCTGCACGTGATCTTTCCAAACAATAAACCACAATTGCACCATGTTTCACTATCTATATGTATTAGTCACTGGTAGGAAAGTGTTGCTCCTAATCTAAGCATAGGATAAAGATTAGAAGAGCACAAGGATGTCAGGAGCTGGATCCATCTGTAGCAAAAGTGAGTGATATTGAAGGACCATACAGAAAACTGCTTTTTCTGCCTCTGTGTTCATGGTGTTTGTACAGCTCCTTTTTATGCAGGAGGGAAGGAGCTACTGTTTCTGTCTGAAATTTGTAACTACATGGTGAGAACACAGCTAACACCTGATGGGTGGGAACACTATGGGCATAAGGATTTGGGTGATGGGAGATTAGAAATGAGATACTAATATGCATTTTTGCATAAAGTGTGAAAAAAGAGTAGTATCTTGAAAGTGTTTCAAAATCTATAAACCTTAAGAGGCTAACACAGGCAGTCTTGTCAGACTGTGGTTTCTCTTAGTTACACAAGATTATAAGGGTACCTGAAGCATCAGAACTACTCTTCCTTGAGTAGTGGCCCTTGTGCATATGTTCAGGTGATGCAGAGAGCCCTTTTTAGCCATTAACTGCAGGGACTCATCCTCCATTTGCTCACACTTCATTTCTGCAAATAAGTGTAAAGAAGGAGAATGTGTTTTATGTACTTAATTTTCCCCAGTTTTTCAGCTGAACCAATATTTTGGTGCAAGATTAGGTGGATTTAGATTCTGAATTTCACAGCTTGTGCCTTTGCTTTGTATTAACAACGTAAGAGCATGTAAGGAAGCTGTATATTTTATCAGGGTGTGAAGACTAATGTTATTGGAATATTCATGCTTAAAAAAGTGAGCAAAGCCCTTGCTGCATGGTTTCTGGTTTATAAGTACTTAGGGTATAGAGGAAGCCCTGTCAGATGTTTCTTTAAGGAGACAGTCATGGTTCTTATGAGATTGAAGATCTTCGTGTTGTAAAAAGTTATATCAATGCTTTGACCCTTGAAACTCTAACCTTAGAAGTAAACAGTATTGTGGGGATTATGCTCCTTTCCCTGGCTAGTTTGTTGCCATCTTTGATTTAGACAAGGTTCTGTGATCTCTCGGGGAGATGTTATTGCTGTAGTCACCAGAGATCATCTCTCATCCTGTTGTCCAGATTAATCAAACACATCCATTATCATGGATTTAGACTGTGCTGAAGATGGAAATGACATTTTACAGTCATTGGGTGCATTTTATCAACACTGAAAGTTCTTCCACCATTGATGGAAGAACTGAAGAAAATGTTGGGAATGGCATCAGGTGGCTACAGCTGTGCAGACCCTGGCCTGGGCAGAGAGGGGAATTTTCAAAATACCTATGAAGCTGCTTGGACATCTGGGCTGTGGGGGAGTCTGAGAGAAGCTGGTGGGTCTCAAGACAGGTAGTGGTATTGCAAGATGTGCATTATGTCAAAATTATCTTCAATCAGGATGTACTTGATATTTGGTTTTTATATACTTTCAAGTCAAATCGGCAAGAAAGGAGACTTAATCAGTAGAACAGATAGCAGCTAGCATCCCTTAGGACATCCGGGAGGTAATAAGCTCTAAGGATGCAGTAAATCAAGATGTTGATGTGTGTCTATGTATATATTGCCTCCTTGGCAAACGACTCAAGGTGTATGTATCCTATAGTTTGTCTATCTTCATCACTATACTAAAAATTACTCATAAAGGTCAAAAAGACCAGGCCCAGGTGATGACCTTTCCCCTGAGCATGCACAGAACTCAGCTGGGGTTATGTAACTTGTATGAAAATTACAACCCAGCCATAAAGGAGGAGCTGCACTTGGGAGGTTAGTGACAGAGCTTCTGTGTATAAACCACAGGAACATACAATATTCCGAGTTGGAAAGGACCCATTGGAATCATAAAGTCCAACTCCTGGCCATGCACAGGAGAACCCCAATAGTCACACCACGGGCCTGGAAGCATTGTCCAAACAATGTCGAATGCTTCTTGAACGCTGTCAGCCTTGGCTGTCAGCTGACAACTTCCCTGGAGGGNGGCTGTGGGGGAGGCGGCGCTCCCGCTGCCAAACAAAGGGCGCCGCGGGGCCGCGCCCGGCCGGGCTCCGGGGAACCGCTGCGCTCGGGCGATNCCTGTTCCAGTGCCAAGCACCCTCCGGGTGAAGAACCTTCTTCTAACATTCAACCTCAACCTCCCGACTCAGCTTCCTGATCCCTCAGGTTCTGTCCCTGGTCACCCCAGAGAAGAGATCAGGGTCTGCCTCTCCTCTTTCCTACACGAGGAAGTTGTAACTGCAATGAGGCCTCTTCTACCTCTCCAGACTGAACAAGTGACCTCAGCCACTCCTCGGCTCGAGGCCCGTCACAGTCTTCGTTGCCCTCCTCTGGACGCTCTCTTAACAGCTTAATGTCTTTCTTACATTGTGATGCCCAAAACTGCCCCCAGGGCTCTAGGAGAGGTCCCTTTCCACGGCGCTGCTTTCCAGCCTCTCGCTCCCCAGTCTGTCCGTATATCAGGGAGCAATTGCTCACCACCCTTTTCCCCTTCTTTTCTATCAGAAAGCAGCCAGGCGGTGACTGCTGGTGACTCTCCAGGGCAGTCCTACCCGCTGGGCTGCCGCGCGCTGCGCTCCGGCTCAGTCAGGCCCGCTCTGCGCCGGGCCGGACNTCGGTCCCTTCGGCGCAGGGCCACGGGTCGGGAGCGGCGGCGCGCCCGCTCCGCTGTGCCCCGGGCATCCTGGGGCTCCGGCGGTGCCTAGTGCGGGACGGACCGGGCCCGCTGTGCGGGTGTCGGGGGCACCGCCCCGTGGGTGAAGCGTCCCGCAGGTGCCGCGGGCACGGCCGGGGGTCCCTGTCACCTCTGTCCTGGGGATGGAGGAGCCTCTTGTACTGTGTTTATCTCTTCTTGATTCGGAAAGGCAGATAAGGGTTCGACCCGTCAGGAAAGTTTTTGGCATCTGATTTCCAAGGTAAAGAATAACAGAACGGTTGAGGATGGGAGGGACCTGCGCAGGTGATAGGGTCCAACCTTTCTCCTCGAGTAGGGACAGCAAGAGCGGATCTCCCGGACCGTGCCCAGAGGGCTTTTGTGTGTCTCACAGGACGGAGACCCTGCAACCTCTCTGGGCAACCTGTGCCCGTGCTGGGTCATCCTTACAGTAACAAAGTGTTTCCTGATGTCAGAGGCTCCTTTGAATGCAGAGAAGGGCAGCGAAGGTGGTGAAGGGTCTGGAGCACAAGTCCTATGTGGAGCGGCCGAAGGAGTGCTGGGAGTGTTTAGCCTGGAAGAGAAGGAAGCTCAGGGGTGACCTTGTCACACTCTATAACTATTATGTGAAAGGAGGTCGTAGCCAAGTGGAAATCAGCCTCTTCTCCCAGGTAACAAGGAGTAGGACAAGACAATGTAGCCTCAAGCCGGGGGATGTTTAGGTTGGATATTAGGAAGAGTTTCTTCTCAGAAAGAGTGGTTAAGCATGGCAACGGACTGCCCAAGGAACGTGCTGGAGTCGCTGACCTGGAGGTGTTTAGGGAAAGACCACTTGGTGGTCTAGTTGACATAGTTCAATCGCAGGTTAGACTGAATGATCTCTCAGAGGTCTTTTCCAGCTTAATTAGTTCTGTGTTTCAGTTTCTGTCCATTGCCTTAGGTCCTGCCACAGGACATCACTGAAAGAGTAGCAAAATGTCTTAAAGGTGGTGGGGCTTTGCTACTTCACATATATGCTTAAAATTGGTTGGAAAAGTGACTTTCTTTCACTAACTTTTGGTAGAGGATTAATGGTGGAATAATACGGTAATATGTCTTTTTCTAGAAAAGTGTTTCAATTGTTACCTGATTAATTACCTGACACTCCTCCCTCCATCAAATAATAAAGAAATGGACAGAAAAACAGAAGATAATTTTTCTGAAATCAGAACATATAAGAAAACTCTTTTTGTCTACTGGACAAGCATCTATTCTTTGTTCTGCCACAGTGTTTATTTAAAATAAATTGGTTATTGAGAAACTAATATCTGCTTGAAATTCTGTGTGACCACATCTTATGAAATGGTGCTATATTAGTTTAAAGTTCTACATTAAGCCATTCATTCTTTTTAAGTGGAAACACTCAAAAAGTCAGATTTTTGTCATACAACTTGTGTCTGACTAACAAACCCTTGGTTTTATGACACAGAGAAACGTGTTGGCCATATGAGACAGTGTAAGTTGACATTACAGACTTTCTTGTGCTGTTATGTTTTTTTGTACAGCTTCTGACAATTGATTTGTATTGGTTGGTATAATTTCAAGAAATCCCTTAGCACTGGTAACTGCTTCTCTTTGCTTTCTTTTATTTGATGTATTTAAAACCTGAAATAGTGATTTGTAGGACAGAGCACCTTGTATTTTGTTTAGAAATTTTATTTTGTCTTAGAATTCAGATGTTCTTATCAATATGTTACTGTTCATTGATCATATTTAAATTCTGTCTCAAAGGTGGATGCATTTCTCTGATAAAGTATAAATCCTGTTTATAAATACTTCACACTTTATTTTAACTGATTTTTTTAACCAGGGTAGAACATAGGCATGTCTGATAGTTGCTATCATCTGACAACCAGCCCTGCATTTTAAATATAAATTTACATCTTTCCAGTCTTTTATATGTAATCCCCAGCCTCTTTTGTTTTATTAAAACTAACAAAAAAATCCACCACTACAGTATTTGGGAATGGCCGTTGCTTTGAGTGGGTAAGGTAGAAAAGGACTTGTGTATTTCCAATTTCCCCTACTTCTTACTGTGTGTAGTTATGATGGTTACAATAGAGACCTCCTTCTGTGCAATTTTTTTTTAGTTACATTTGTTTTGGATTTCAAAAGAAGAATGCCTGTGTACCTAGCTGTAGTGCACTTTTTGTGTCTTTAGATATTTTTGAGTTACACAATTTCATTCTTTGTGATAAAGTAACAAAAATATGGTAATTTTAATAAAATTCATCTCACCTGGATAACAGAAATGTGGTTAAGAGAAGTAGAATAAATGTTTCTAAATAAATAGGGAAAAGCAGAAATGCAGCATAAGATCATTAGTCACACTGGAATTTCAGACACTGGGGAAGAAATGTGGGTGTAGACTACTTATGGAAACTTAGATTTGTTATTTCTCTCTGAATACCAGAAATTAATATTTTTAGAAACTCATTTCAGCTGTTCTGAAAATTTGTTCTTTAAACAGAATCCTGGTTGACTCAGTCAGTCCCAATAGAAAGAATATTTTGAAATATTTGCCACTTCATGTGATGCCTGACTTGTGATCTCTTAATGTTTACAAAGTATATCAGTTTAGGTAGAGATTATAATAAGGTGTCATAAAGGCTGGGCAATGGTTGTGTTAGTAAGATTCTGTGTGGTCTAAGTAAAGGTGACATTTCAGCATGTTTTTGATTTATTTATGCCATCATAAAGCATAAAAACGTGTAAGAATATGAAACTGACTTATGTTCGTTTTTTATAATTGATTTCATATGTATAATTCTTAATGTTTCACATTTTTAAAATTCTAATTTGGAAAGATGGTGTTTCCAGTTCTTAAGGGTGAAATGCTGTGCATTTACACATTTGAGTTGTACGTGCTCAGATTTCAGCAGCATAGTAATTATTTCCTTTTATAGTTAGCTGAAAGATCTGCCACAGTGTTGCATGTTGGGAAGGTGGCTTTTGTGTCTGGAAAAAGAAGGAGGCATTAAAAAGCAACAGTTCTTTGTATGATGAAAAGTATGAATTTAATGTCATTACTGTCTTGACTTTCTTTTCTTTTTTATTGTTTTCAAAAGGTATTCTCAATAATGCTAGAGTTGATGACCAATTTTGATATTTATTCATAAAAGATCACAGTACAATTAAAAAAACATGCAGAAGATCTATGTAAAAATTATGATAGTTGGTAAATTTAGTGAGTAATAATATTTCTTATATAGTTAGGGACTGATAAGAAGTTCTGAGAATACATGAAATACCTGCAGATTTGAGTTATCAGGACCTCTGCTGTTAATACTGGTGCTGTTGAGAGAAACTATTTTTTTTTTTAAATTCACAAATTTTTGCAGTCTTTCCAAACCAGTGATAATGTTTGTCTGCTTCAGCTCAGGATGCAACAGCCTTACAAAAGCAGGTTAATCCCTGTACAAATATTGCCTTCACCTGAGCATTTGTGCACTTTATATGTTTTCATAGTTCTTGGTGTGTTGTTAGTTTTGTAAAAGACCAGGATTTGCTGCCCAAGGGCATTGTGAGATTTCCAAGTTTGAAAGTTTGGATTGTGAATGAAGAGCAGGTTTTTGTACTGGAAATTAGCTCACTTAGGTGGGAGAGAAAAATAACAGCATTTCCTTATTAGAAAGGGAATTGGTTTCCAAATGGAATCCTGGTTTTAATTAAAATTCTTGTTATAGGTTGTGAAAATATTTCTGCTGTGTCAAAGAAAGTAAATATGTTAATTGAGCAATTAAGGACCATTTATGTGTAGGATGTTTTTGAATGATACTGGTTTTGCACTGTATTTATGAAATTTGCCAGGGATTAAGTTCTCATCCTTTAATTTGGTCAAGGGTAAGCCTTAGAGCTTTCTTTTTATTCCAGGTTTGTTTGAAAACTGTATGGATATATATATTTCAGGAGCTTTTTCCATTAGAGGGACCAGAGTAGAATTACTTCTCTAGCCAGAGACTGTTTGTCAGAGTCTTGCTTCAGTTTTTATGATTATTTTTTAAAAATCTGAAGCATTGGAAGAAATTGCCCTTTAGGGATCAGCACCCATATGGACTTTGAGTACAGTGCCTAGTTTTCATAACATAATAGCATACATTTTGTTTAATAAAAAGGTGGTCTATGGCTGTATTCAGCTGATGTTGAGTTCCTGTCACCATGAGCAGACCCATTCAGGCTTATTTCAGGCATGTTTGTTCTTGGTGGGGAAGGAATAAAGCAGTTTCCAAAAATCTTAATACCACTGTTTTTTAATTTATCTTTGTTTCTGGAGTGGTGGTGAGTTTTTTGTTTGCTTGGTTGCTGTCCCTAAACCATGTTTTCCTAAAGCCCTCCAGTGATGTGAATCTTTTGCATGTTCTAAGAAGCTTGCCTGAAAAAGGTCAAATAAAAGCATGATCATGTAAAATGCATAATTATAGTATTTGATTTTGTGATTCTTGTTTTTATAAAATAGACTGCTGTTAATTCTAAGAAGGGGATATTATGTGACAGTGAAGCATAGGGGACAAGAAATATTAATATTCTTGAAGATGTTTCACCGATACAAATCTTTTATCATTTTATAAAAGTAATATTAACATGGAGTTTATAAACACATCTCTAGATGTATCCATTGGCATCAGGTGTTTTGCTGTTATTCAGAGGTTTCAGCTGTCTCTAAGGGTTCAGCTCTGCATGAAGGCAGAGGCTGCACTGTTGCCAGCCGGGATTTCTGAAGCAGGATGCTTATCTACAGTGCAGCAGGGCTGCCTCTGCCTTTTGGAAATATGCCCATAGGGAACATCAAGGGAAGAATCTTACTTTGAGGAAAAAGCAGTGCTGACTACTTTCTTTTCACACTAGTTAAGAATTAATTGGTGAAATTTTAACAGCAACTGCAGACTATACATCATTTGGTGAGACATTTTTAGTCATGTTTTGGGAATGTTCTTAATACAGTTTTCAGTTTAGTATTTGGCATGGAAAATAGCATGGGGATTGAAGGTACAGCTACAGGAGAAAAGCTGGGAGATAGCATAGGAAAAGCAGAAAATGCCTGTGGTGGCAGTGGAGCTAGCAGCAAATCATATTTCCTGGATTTCTGTTGTCATATGTAAAAAGTAATGGGGGAAATACAGGTGTATGTGAATATCTAAGGTCATTTTAAGTGCCTGAGAGTATCTGAGACACCTGCATAGGGCTATAAGGGAGGTGGGCTCTTCTGGACTGGCAGCTGGATGCCAGGCAAGTTCTTAACTTTCCTGGTATTTTTTGTGTCTGAAATGGCAGTAGGAGCCAATGTGTCCACAACGAGTCAGTAAAATTGCTGTTTCTTTTCAAACCTTTCATATTTTGTGTGGTTTAGTGGGTTTTTTGTTTTTAAGTTTGGAACCTCTCAATTGGCTCTTCCTCCTACTGACAAAATGGAGACAAATATATACCACCACTGTTGTGCTGCTCACCTCCTTTGATGGTAATTTAACTGTACAGTAAACGTGACAGACCTTTTGTGTCCTTTATTTATTTATAGCTTTCTTGTGGGACAGACTGTCTGCCCGGGCAGTGCCTAGGAAAACTGCTGCTGGGCTTAACTCGTCAAATCTAGATTTTTAAATTTTTTTTAACTGGTTTTAGGTGTGGGTTTTAAACCACGTTTGTAGTTTCTTTTGTCACTAGTCATGTGCACCTGAATTTCATTTGCACATACCCAGAGCTGCTGTAATCTTAACCGAGGTGTTAACTGGCATTATTTTGAACAAGGCATTTCTGTATGTGAGTCATCTGATGGCTGCAGTGCTGTAGGTGAGCTCAGGTAGTATCTAACATATCCTGACAACAGTGTGTATGACTATACATACTTACTTGGTAAAGGAGAAAAGATGGTCTAACAGACTTTGTAAGCAATTTAAAGTGGAGCTGGATTATTTGATTTAAATCTCCAAATCTAAACTAACTTCTCTGTGCTAAGCACAGTGAAGTTCTTGCTGGCTTCCTCTCATCTCTTTTGTTCCACTTCAGTTGGAAGCACAGAAAAATTCATTGTCTGCTTTGATTTGAGAATGAAAGTAAGAATATTTGCCTGGGAAAGCCACTAGTCTTTGGCTTCTCCCTGGGAGAGAATAGCCTAAGCAGTAGGCTTTAGCTGACACTAAACTGGAGGTTTTCCTCTGCTGTTACACAGAAAAGCCAGAGAGCATGATCATGTCAACCACTGGTGAAGAGAAAGGTGTGAAGGGGTGCTGGAGTCTTGTATTTAGCCCCATGACCTATTCTGCATCCAGTGAAACTTAATTTAGGTGCAGTGAGTGATTCAGCTTTTGTTGCCGTATGCATATAAATTTGGCACAGTACTACTGATGCTCTGAATTTACTGGACATTTACAGCTTTTTAGGAAGCCTGAAATGGTTCTTAGTGGTCTGCCTTAAGAAAGAAAAACCTTTGCTATCTTGCATATAGAGGTTAAAAATGTAATCAGTTAACAGAAGCTGTGTTATGTTTGACTAGCAAGTTAACAACGTGCCATCACATGCAGGCATATCTGCATGAAGTTGATGATAACTGATTTAGTAAATCATGCTTCTCAGAGTTCCATATGGCTGCAGTTTAGATAGAATGACTGTATTTTGGAATGCTGATTAGTCTCAATGCTCTGCTTATACACATAAAGGATAAGGATTATATTGTAAATAACTAGTATATATAAAGTATGTAACATATATAGATATTTGTATAATGCTGTATATACATATATACATTCCATTCAAAATATGTATTTAGACAACACATAACAGTTACAATAATTTCTGTAATTTTCCAAGAACTAGAGAGAATTAAGACTTTTCATGGAAATGTAGTGCCTTTTAATGCACATCTCCAGAATGTTTTGTTGAGGAGAATGGCATGTGTACCATGTACCCAGCCAATAACTTATTAGCATATACAATTCATGCTTTCTAATGTCAAATGTCATAACTATTACTTACACTTTGCTGGTTTTTTTGCTTTCCTGAAATACAGGTAAGCTTTGTTATCTAGAAGCATTTTAAATAGTGTGTGAAGATGGCGAGTCTGATGAGTCAGAGTCTGTTGACCTACGTAGAAGAAGGAAATGTTCCTGCTCTGAAAGCGCTTCTTGAGAAATGCAGGGATGTTGATGAGAGAAATGAGGTAAGATGAGTTTTGGAAAGGTCAGTTTCACACTGCAGTTTATTAGTTACAGATGAATAATTAGTGAGATCACACTGGTTATTTAATATACAAATTTCAGTTTTGTTTTTAAGTGATTGCTTACATTTGCATAACTTGAACACTGTGTTCAGTCTCTGACAGCACATCAAGCATCTTTCATAGTATTTGCTTTCTAGAATGCTCTTCTTAGCTGGAAAATGCAGCTCTATCCTTACATTGTGAATGGATATTTTTGTGGCTAGGAATTGTTTCTTAGTTCACAGATCCAAGTGCATATGCAGTTACTTTTGTGGTGGAACCTGGTATGATGATAACCTTTGCCTCCCATCCTGGTTTTCAGTCAAGAGATACTTTGTTATACAATCCAAATGTAAGCATATATTGCAATTTACATGAGCATATGCTGGTCTAGATGAAACAAATATGTATCTAAGAGGAAAGACTAGAGTTTACCAGGAGTACACAAAAGTCTTGATACACAGTAGGGAGTTTACATGAAAATTATTCAGGATCTGTTATTTTGATCCATTTCTCAAATCTGCATAAAATGGAAAGAATATTTTTTTGGAAAGAAGTCCAATGGCATATATTACTCAAACCCAAAAAGCATCATGCAAATGTGAAAACAATGTACAGAATTTAGCTTTACTGTAGTTATTAGATCTGGTTTCAAATAAGACAGTTTTCCTTCATTCCATGCTGTGTATGCACATATGCTGAGGTATTTCAGATGGGAGAATTTTTAAGTTTCAGAGCATACACATGAACCTCACCACCTGGCGTATAGCATATCCGAGAAGGGAAATGTCTGTTCCCTCTGCTGGCAATTCTTTTCAACAACATGGCCGAAATCAGACAGATCGTGTTGATTTTATCAAGTTCCACTGCCTTCACCTTATTTTCTAAATTTTTCTTCACTTATTGGTGGGACAGTGTTTCAGTAACTGCCTTTTTTGCAGAGATCATTTGCCTGATACCTATTGTTTTCAGTCTTCTTATCTGTTGCATTGGGGAAGGTAATTTCTGCAGACAGACATGTGGTTTGCATCAGTTTTAAACCCCTTGTGGGGACGGTCTGTATGTATAATGGTAGGAGTTTTGTTTAAATAACAGCTCTTCCTTGGAATTCAGCGGCTTTGAGTGCAGTTCAGTTTCCAGTTTTGGACCTGCCAAGACATCTTTTCTTCTTGGGTAAAAAGAAAATGCCAAAAGAAGAGTGCCTTTGGAGATCTAGAAAGACTGATGGCAAGCTAAGGTTTGCTAATGCCAGGACCTCCCAGGCTGTAGTAACTTGTCCAATGGTAGGATCACCCCACCTTGTTAGCAACCCTTTATACCAACCGTTTTCATCTTGACTGTGGTCAGTTCCCAGAAAAGCTGGGATGTCCCAGTCAGTTTGTGTATGGATGGTTTTATTGCATTAACAGTGTCAGTTTCAGTTAAGTGGGGCAAGTCTCAGCCTCTGCCTTTCTCTGCACATCCTTCCGCTTGTGTGATTTTTTCTCTCTCATACCAGACACATGAATTAACAGAGAATGATAGATGCTTGCTTTGTGCGATACACTTTGATCCTAACAGCCTCCACTTTCCCTTGATGAGCCTTTCTTTCTGTTCTTGGTACTGAATGAGCTTCTGCACGTTCCATTCTGAATCTTCTGTTCTTTCATAGACTGCGAGAGCGCTAACCTGTAAGGTGAAGCCGCTAATTGATTTCCCTAAAATACAGGTGTGCTCCTTTATAATTTGGTTGTTCCAATGCTTAAACTGAGCTATGATGTACAGATAGACAGTACTTGAAAATATGAGCATTTAGTTGTGGAGTGTCTAGACTCTTGGACAACTTTTGAGAATGAATCTGGAGGTCATAGACATAGTAATTATCTTTTGTTTCTGTGTTGATGAAATCTTCATGATGGTTGCTAAAACATTATAACATTATACTTACATTTGAGAGTCTTCTAACAAAAACGGAAGGATGTTTTCAGTACCCCTGTAGAAAATTTTAAATCTGTCCCAGAAAACTAAAGCCAGTCTGCAGTTGTATGACACCTCTTACAAGAAGGAGTAATTTTACCATCCACAGCCTCTTCTTGTCCAGACATACTTTTATTAGGAATGTGTTATCCTTTTGTGTTATCCACTTGTGGAAGGCAATCAGAGTGATAACAATAATAACTGTTCAGAAGAAAGAGAAGAATGGTCAGGCTAAAATAGGGGGTTTTGTGTGTTTTGCTAAAGCACTGCTTGGAAGTGATCCCTGGAGATTATCTAGTCTTGTGTTCTGAGGTGGGTTGATTTGAGCCAGCTGGAATTGCTTGTGTCTGGCACAGGGCAGTCCCAGACTCTCTTAACAAAGCTTCAGTGCAGTTCCCTCTGGACATCCCAACCAGACACCTGTACTCAGTACAGTAAGGTTCCTGTCTGCCCAGCCTCTCAGTGTCCTTTGGGTAGCAGCGCAAGCATCTGGTGCATCAGCCACTCCTCCCAACTTTGTCCAGGCTGCGAAGGTGCTGCGGGTGCACTCTGTGCCATTGCCCCAGTCCTTCATTGAAAGGGTTAAATAGGATCCCCGTATTGATTCCCTGCACTAGTGACTGGCCTCCAGCTGGACTTTGTACTGCTGATCCCAATGCTCTGAGCACAACACTGCAGCCAGTTTCAGTCCACCTCACTGTCCATTTGTCTAGCTTGTACTTATTTAGTGTCCCTGGTTGTAATGGGAGACAGTGTTGAAATCCTTGCTAGATACAGCATAAACAATATCTCAGCTCTGTATCTACTGACCAGTGATGTCATCACAGAAGTAGTGGTCAATCAGGATTTCTGAACTCATTCGGCATGTGTATTCCCAGCTTATTAACTTGCATATCTTAAACAGCAAAAGTTATGACTGTTTTCTCCTCCAAAAAAGAGCTGTTCTTTTTTAAAAAGTAGCATTTTATTTTCTCTTGACTTTTTGAGCATTTTGATTCCTTTTTTTTATGACCAGACTTAAAACTACTTCTTGTTGATACAAAATATACTTTAGGATCTAAAAGTGTTATCTGTCCTTCTGAATGTGTACAATGTACAGTTATAACAACATAAACTTACATGAGAGCATGACTTTTCATTGTGAAAAATTACCTTATGGGTGTAATTACATAAGGAACAGCTGATGGGCCAGAAAGCATTTTTGAAAGAATCTATGCATTTCTGTGATTTTGTGTGTCAAGAGCAGAAGGAGTCATCAAGTATCTTTATTAATCGTATTGTTAATAGTTTCAATTATGAAGATTAGTGATATTACTGTATTGTGATTCTGCATTGATTTTTATTCTTTCCAGGGAAATTGCTGGTGTGTAGCTCCTAACATGTAGCTTTTGCATTATTTAAAGACTTGATAATTTGAGTTCTCTGTATGGTGGAGAGAAAAAACAGAAGTGAGGTCATGAAAACTTATCTTAATTTCTTAAACTTGTATTTAATAAATTTACTGTAAAATTTAGCAAGTTTTACTTTTCAGCATCCAGAGTGATTGTATCTCAGAAATTGGCTGACACAAAAGTAGGCTGATGGAAGGGTGACAGATTCTAACTGACTTTTAAAATACTTCTGAAGGCAAATAAACCAGCTTTTCTGTTTTTCATCTTCCCTGAGACTGTCTGCTAAGATCCCATGTTGCAGGGGACAGGAGTGATGTCTGTATTTCCCATGCTGTGATATAAAAGTGAGGTATATAACCTGAAAGGCTTTAGCAACTGTTCCTCTGAATCAGTGTGCATGCTTTAATGGCCATTGTGATTCCTAGGGTAGATATATTTCTTTATTAATTTTTAACAATGTGACTGAGTTGTTCCAAGTTGTAAAGATGTAACACATATTGGAGATGTCTGCAGTGAGCAAATAATTCAGAAAGGTAGATATTTAATAATGTAATTTTTTTTCTTTTAATAGCCCTTTTTAATGTCTAAAATATTTGGGTTTTTTAATGTTTGTTTTTTAATCTCCTATGGATCAGAGTTTAATGCCATATTCTCCATTTTTATTGCCAGTATGCTATGAGGTTTCAGTGCCAGTCCTCCTTACTACTTTTCAGTGGCAATTAAAAATGGGAACAGTGTTGCTCTGTAGTTTCTGGGCTTTTATTGTGTGGGTATGTGTGTAATTTTCATCACTTCCTAGTGCATCTGTTTTCCTGTCACTTTGATTTCAGAATGGCCAGACTCCACTTATGCTAGCTGCTGAGCAAGGCAATTTAGAAATTGTCCAGGAGCTTCTCAAGAAGGGAGCTAATTGCAACTTGGAAGATGCAGTAAGTATTAGTGCTTGATGTGATGGCACCTAACAATGGAGGAACAAGAAATTTCAAGGGGCAGGCAAAGAAAGGGCATTTAGGTTATGTTGAGCTCAGGGGGGAAAAAAGCAGGTAGAAAATGGTGACATATAAGAAAAATTTTATACAAAATTGCTTAGCTTTTGTATTTCTCTGAGCCCTCATGAAGAGTAGGGATATTCCTCAGATGTTTAAAACATCTTGATCTCTGCTGAATTTGCTGGTGTTTCTTTTGAGAAATTATAATAGAGAAATACAGCATCAAAGATGAGGTCCAAGTGATTTGGCTCATCTTAGTCTTGTTGAGGTATGTCAGTGGGTTGAATTTTTGTTTATTTGTTTGGGGTTTTTTTATTTGGTTTTGGTGTTTTTCCAGTAAATACCTAGAGAGTTTAGGTTAAAGGATTATTTCAGATGAATGCCAGAACAGTGGCGCAGAGGGGTTTCAAATTCAGGAATTGTCCTCATGCCTCAGCAAAAGAGGTTGACTCCAGATGAAAGATGCCCAAAAGGGGTAAATAGAACAGAAGTATTGTTAGAGAGTTTTGAAAGGTCTGTATATTCTAGTTAAGAGTGATAATCAGGAAAAGGATTGTTTTTTGTTTTTTTTTTCACTTCTGCATTTAAGTATAGCAGTATGAATATCCAGGAAAGGTCTTCTGTGGAATCTGTCACTTAAAAAAATCCAGAACAACCAAAGCCTACCAGCCAACCAAGTCTTTTTTGTTTTGAGACATTTTACTGCAATTGCTATAAATGCCACAATTTCTATACTTCTAGGAAGGATAGCTACCTTATAAACTGTTGCTATATTTTATAAGTTTGTAGCATATAAAAAGTCAATCCACACCTGGATGAGCTTTGAGCAGTGGGGGGAAATAAGCATTATGCAAGGGGAAATGTATCTTCCTGAAGTGATCAGGAGGCTGTGGTCCAGATTACTCTGTATATCAGTCCTGTGAGTGCTGTCACACACTGTATGTGGAGACCCACTGCCACCGTTTTCTCTGTGGTCTTGGTTAGCATCTCATTCCCTCTCAGCAGTTTTAATGTCTTGACCTCGTTTTCTAATCCTTTGTAGGTGCTGCTTCCTGTATATATTTATTAAGATCACCTGCAGTGAACTGTGGAGTGGAAGAGGCTAGATATTGGGTAGAAGAGCACATAATTGGAGGGGAGATTTGGAGTAGTTGCTCTGTATTTCTATTGAGTTTATTAGTACTTTTTTTTTTTAGAGGACAGCTATTTTAAGGGCTTCTGTATTTCCTGTTGTGGATTAAATATTTGAAAAAGGTCACTTCTATTGAAATATTGAATATTACTTTATAACATTTTTTCCTTTATTTCTAGGATAACTGGACTGCTCTTATTTCAGCAGCTAAAGAAGGACATGCAGCTATTGTAGCAGAGCTACTCAATTATAATGTCAGTTTGGAGCATCGGGATTTGGTATGTGTTGTGTTATTGTAAAAATAAAATAGAAAAACAGGTTTGTGAGTTGAAAATTTTCAATTCCAAAAAACTAAGGAAAGACCTTTCATTTTTACATTATGTACCCAGTGCTGCTGAAATGAAAAGGCACATATAGTTAAAAATTGCTTTTATACCCGTAAAATTATTGCTTTAGCGTTAATAATGACAGCTGGTTTACTAGGGCTGCTTTCCTCCCCAAAATTTGCTTTTGAAAAAAGCTGAACTGTAGAAAAATTTGATTTTTGGGTGTGTTTTGTGTGGGTGAGAGTTTTTTGTGGGTTGGTTTGTGGTTTTTTTTGTTGGAGGTTTTTTTGGGTGGTAGTGGCTTTTTTTTTTTTTAAGTATTCTGGTAAATAAACATTATCTTTCCCAGAAGATACTTGTCTGTATTTACTTTTACTCTGGGCAGTCATGGTTGTTCATACAGCAGTCCTGGTTTTCAGTCTCCTAATACTTGCTTTCATTCATCTTGCCAAATTTTTATATGGGAAAGTGGATGCTACAGTCTAGCCCATCTAAAAAGTTACAAAAGCTGCTGACATGAGTCTAAGGTTAGGTGCCCTGAAGACCTATAAACTGTCTCCATTGACAGAAGGCAGAATTAGGCACCTGCAAGGACTAATTTTGTTCTGGTTAAAATGTGGAAAACCACTAGGGGTGAGTTCAAGTGCTTCCTTTAATTGAAGTTCCACTTTGTCTGAAAGCTGAGGCATCTTCACTAACCAAGATTTTTTGTTTAATGTTAAGCACATTCACATGGCCAAGCCCTTGATTTCTAGACCTCTGCCAGTCAGAGACATCTCCAAAAGTGTATTACAAAGAAATAAATAAAAATTGTGCTTATAGTTATTGGAGGCATATTGTTATTTTAAAATTATATTTGTTTACCTGACAAATATTTTAGGCAGTAAAACCTCATTGTCTCCCAGCTTACAAACTTAAATGAAGACACCAGTGTAATTTTAAATTAATTGCTCTTATTACTCCCTGCTACAGAAATCAGAAGTAAGCTATGTTAATTGATTTTGGAGTCTAGACTTTGTTTTAAGATAGTGGTATGTTTCTTGGTTTTTGTTTTGTTTTTTTTTTTAATCGAGTAGTTGGATCTGTATGCATTTGAAATCTGAATTCAGTGTTCAGCAGCATTAAGGACATGATGTTTTCCCAAGTTTTGCATATAACAGGAAATTAGTACTTTCATACAGGAGCTTATGATTTATTCTAAATAAATAGGGTTACATCATTGTGTGGTCAATTGTTACTGTATTTTGAATTTGCAGAATAGTCCTAGGACAAATATAAAATAAAATAAAAGTTATTAGTTATATTTCTAAGTGTTTTTCAGTTTTTACATTTCTTTGAATTGTGTTTGCTAGGGAGGATGGACTGCCCTGATGTGGGCATCATACAAAGGCCGTACTGAAGTGGCTAAACTGCTGCTTGAGAAAGGAGCAAATCCAAACATCACAGGCATGGTAAGTTTTAGTCATAAACATCTCCTCCTACCAAGTGTTTGAAATCTTGAATTGTACATTTTGAATTTTTTTAAATTGAAGCAAATGGATGTATAGCTCATACTAAGATTCAAATTATCAGGAGAGGAAATAATAGAAAAGATAAGTAGTGTATCTAATGTTACTCATATAACAACTGTCATTTTTCTGCATCTGTAGAAGTTAATGGAGTAACTAATGTGTGCAATTTAGAAACCATAATTTGCTTTAATTGTTTCATAATAGTTTAGATTATATGAACATATACCATTCATGTTGAAGAATTAAAAAACACTAAGATTTTGAGATTTAGTTCATTGGTAAACATTTTCTAAAAAGTGTAGGGACTGAACAATTTGTTTATACTGTCAGTTCTTTGCTGTTTGAGGCAATGAACAATGAAGGAAGAACCCCAGTGGCCAGAAGAAGCTTTGTGATGGTTGATTTTCTCTGGTTTCCATATGCAGTGTCTATGTGCATGGCACAGCTCCTCTGCACTCCTGATCGCTTAGGGTTTTTACATAGCTGTCTGTTGCTTCCTTTTTACCTTACAAATGTTACTATTATGACAAGGATTTGAATTTACAAACCTTGTTTAAAGAGTTATAAATCAAAACTGATTCAAAACAGTGGACATCTTCCTAGATATCATCTAGATAACAATTATTGATAATGTAGTTGGATTTATTTCTGTATATTCATTCTTCTATGGGTTTAACTTCTCTTGACACTTCTTTTGTTGATGTAAAATAATTAAAATGCATAAGACTATAATTATTTCTTTGTTTTTTAATTCTAAGCAATACAGTGTTTATCCAATTATTTGGGCAGCAGGACGTGGCCACTCAGATATAGTCCATCTCTTACTGCAGCATGGAGCTAAAGTGAACTGCTCTGACAAAGTAAGTTATACCTATATAGCATTTAATTTCTGTAATGTTTGATAAATTTCTTGTAAAAGGAAATCTATGAGTTCTTGATTAGAAAAGCACTTGCTGTTATATTTTACCCATAAGATTAGAATTAGCATGCTAGAGTAAGTTATTATGCTTGAAAGAGGTTTTTCCATAGTATGCTCAAGATGGTTGTGAACGTATTTCTATTTTCTGAGCTATTGGAAACCTTGCTATCCTAGGTTGTATAGAAAAAGAATTCTTACAGCTGTCTACAAAGGAAAAGTTGAAGTGGCTTTTCAAATGTTTGTGTTAATTCACAGGACCGTATTATATTTTTGTAAAAACTAAAGCAATGAAGTATAGGATAAATACTAGATTGTATGGGATACTAAATACAGAAAGCAATATGATAAAATCTGAATGTTTTTTCAGTATGGAACCACCCCACTGGTTTGGGCAGCAAGGAAAGGTCATTTGGAGTGTGTGAAATACCTGCTGCAGATGGGGGCTGATGTTGATCAAGAAGGAGCTGTAAGTAACTGCATTTTCCTGTAATAAGTACATCTGTGTGTCTTGATTGGGTTTTTTTGTAAAACAAATAGCAAGAAATGCATGAAACAAGATGAAATGTTGGTATTGGAATGTTTTGCTTTCCAGCTATTTGCAGACTGCATGTGAGAGTTACTGAATTTCTTCTTGCCTTGTAATAAAACTATGATGTAACTAAGGAGTTGTATTGACAGTGAACACATCAATTATGTTAAGTGTAAATTTTAATGGACATAAATTAGTTTAGCTAATTGTTATCTGAAGATTAGCACTATCAAAATTCATTTAGTATCCAAGCCTGATACATCAAATATCTTATTCCTCAGCCATTTGAAAAGTAAATCATACACACAGCATCTTTTGAAAATAAAAATGGTGACTGCAACTTTTCAGAAATTGAATTTTTTTCAGAAGTTTCAGCTACATATTGTTTTTAAAGAAAACAGATTACATTTAAATTGTTTGTAAAAAAAAACCACATTAAAATTAAGTGGAAGATTAGGAAAACTTTTGGTATTCATATGATTATTTCTGAAGTTCTTCAAAAATCCTGTTTGTGAGCAGTATTGGTAAACCTAGATGCTCTGATAATAACACTATGTTCTCATATGATGAGAAAATTATTTTATCATATATGTGGCATTCAGGAGAAAGAATAAGCTGATCTGAACTTTATTTTTTGCACTTGAAGTGTTCTCTACTATTGTTCTTAGTTTATTTCTTTGTTTTTAAAAAGCATATTTTTTGTGCACTTTAAAACACAAAACTGAAGTAGCATTTGGGTGATTAAGAGTGATGTCAGTGAGTGTTCTATTATTTGAACTGCTGATATAGTGATGATTGCTATATCCACTGTACAGTAAAATCTTTTGGTTTTATTTAAAGAATTCTATGACTGCACTTATTGTAGCGGTGAAGGGTGGCTATACTGACTCAGTAAAAGAAATACTGAAAAGGAACCCAAATGTAAACCTAACAGATAAAGATGGAAATACAGCTTTGATGATTGCGTCAAAGGAGGGACATACTGAAATTGTGCAGGATCTTCTTGATGCTGGAACTTACGTGAACATTCCTGACAGAGTGAGTCAATTTTCATCATAATAGTAATTTTATATATATGTAGTTTATGTTTAAATACCAGTGTGTGCAGATTTGTAAATACATGATTTTTCTGACTTTCTATTTTTTCTGCCATCTAGGGGTATTTTTGTGTATTGCTCTTACAAGTATGTTAAGTGGTAAATGTTGTTATGTGAAGGGAAAGGATAAACTACTGAAACTTCTCTTTGAAATGCTTGAATGGAGAACATAGGGCATCTGACATATCTGTAACATAAGACTAATACGGAACTAATCTGTAGATTTGGGGTGGGGTAGTGCTGCTAAAACTGTAAACCATGGCTTTTGTAAAAAAAAAAGTATTTAATTCAGCATGTGCCTTTATCTTTTACAAAGTAACTTTTTACTAGAAAACTTGCATGTGTGAGAGGGAGACTTCAGCTCTGGGTTAAGAGATGTAAATGTAATGCTGTATACTTGACCTATACATGCATTACTCAGTAGAGATGCGACATGAACAGTGCCCAGAGTGTGAATCTGCTTGCTGGCAGCTCAAGATTTTATTCAGTTATTTATACAGGTGCTCTGGACTGTCTGCAGTGCCCTCTTGCTAGTTAGGTGTTTCTGAAGTCTCAGAAACAGGTCAAATACTACAGCCTTGAGGCTGTAGTTGATTAGATGTCTCTATCTTAATGGTCTTAATAAATGTCTTTATCTTAATGTCTCTATCTAAACTTAGATGTCGCTATCATGGTCAGGGACTCAGTTCAGAATGGTAATACATTTTTGAGGCTGCATTCACAATCCCCAAGTTGGATTGCTTGGGGTTGCAGAGAACAGAGGAAAGCTTTCTAATATTTGCCTCATAAATTTAAAAGGTTGTTTGGATGCATTTTCCTGTATTTCAAGTGTCAGTGCATTTCTCAGATGGCAGTTAACGGAGCTACAGTGTTGCATGTCACAACAAATTTGACCTCAGCAAACTTTTAAAATATTTAAGAAAAAACATTGCAATCCCTCTTAGCACCTCTTCTGCCACCATGTTCTACAACGGTCTGCATTTCTATGCTTTTCAGGAAGGAGAAATTACAGCTTTCAGCACAGCTGACTGCATTCCAAAAATATACCTAACGATGAGTACTCTCAGTTTCAGATGCTAGAGTAGGTTTTGATAAAGAAAATTTCTTGGTTTACAGCCAAATATGTGATGACTGATTGATGGGGCATTTCCTACTGCTGAGCTCTCTGAGTTCCATACCTTTGATTTTGCTATACTTTTGTTTATTTTTCCTGTTTCATCATAAAAGTAGTACTAGGCAGTTTCGGGAGTATAAGGTAATTTCTAAAATTCTGGCATATGAAGTCTTAAGAACAATTGTAACTTTGTTTTATGTATATACTACTCCATTTACCACACAAAAATGTTTTTCATTTTGATATGAGAAGAAATTAGCCTTTTGCTCTTTTTCTTTATACTAGCATAATGTATGTAAACAAGGTAACAGTCAAATCTGCACAATAAAAGGGCAAAAATTTATTCAAAATTCTTGAGGAGCTTTTGTCAACTGTGAAACATCTCAAGGGGACAGACAATATTCTTGTCTGATTGTAAGGTTATTTCTATGAGTGTTTGGTCTTCCTATGAACAGAAAACAACTGGCTTTTTTCATATTTATTACTAATTTATGCTGGGTTTTATAGGATAGTGGTTTAAACTAGACCTGTTTATGCAGTGTTTGTTTTCCTGAACAATTGAAAAAAAAAAAAGCCTCCAGAATTTTTTCTATTATATATCAGTTTTTTCAGAGCTAGTTCCATTTTTTGTATCTTTCTTTTTTTTTAAATGAGTGAAGATTTTAAATGTAAATAGGTATAGTGTATATTTGGAAGCTATAATTCATTCTCTATTGCACTTCTTGTTGGTAAATTATATCAATTCATGTTGAATATTCTTTCACACTTCTTTTAGAGTGGAGATACAGTGTTGATTGGGGCTGTTAGAGGTGGTCACGTTGAAATTGTGAGGGCTCTGCTCCATAAATACGCTGATATAGATATCAGAGGTCAGGTAAGTACAACAGAGTAAATATTAGAGCACTTCTTAAATAGCATGTGAATTTATATACCAAACAATTATACTGTGTTCCTGAAAACAGGGCTTTAAAGTTTGCTCTGTCTACACTGTAGCAAACTCAAATTCCATCAAACAGTAAAATATATTATGTTGCTGTGCAGCTTTTAAGATATAAGAAACAAGTAATAGTTATGGCTTGTTAAGCACAGTTTTTTTGGTTAATTGTATAATGGTTGAAAAGCAAAAGATGTAAACTGAACTTACTTCATCTACACTACTGAACAGATTTAAAATAATGACGTACTTTAAAAGACACTTGATATAATTATTTTAATAATATTTTAAATAGAATATCAATGAAATGTGGTGCACCCAAGATTGTATCTGTTGTTATAGCAGTTCTGTCACTGTGCTTGGTTGGTTCTTGTCTCCACCAACTTTCTGTGTTGCTTCCTGTTTAATTGTTGTCCATGATTTCTGTGTTTTCTACCTGCCCCTTCTTTCTTTTTTGTCCCTTTGATTAAGGTTTTACTCTTTTACTGGAAGCTCTCTCACTCAGCATGGTACTTGTTTTTATTACATTCAACTTGCTTTCTTTTGCTTGAAGCTATTCAAATCACTCTGCTTTGTTGGCACGTGTGTTCTGCCAAGTTTGAACACAAAACTAACTAGTCACTGTGAACTGCAGATTCAGTGCCTGCTGCTGCTGCAGAGCCTCTCTGAGAAGCCAACAAGCTTTTATTTTCAAGAAAAGGTAGCATTTGGATCTCTTCCTCTAACCTGCCATTGGCAACCTGTGTGTCTCAGCTTCTGGCTGTGACATGAGTTTGAAAATCTGAAGCTTTTCAACATCTTGCTATGACTGAAGCAATGCAGAAGCAGCAAGAGGATGCAATGTCTTTGGTAGCAGGGAAGCTTGTGAGTTCTGGCAGTGTGAGGTTGCTTGAGTGGCAATTTACAGTGGTTGATCTAGAGAATACTTTTGCAGCCTTACAGGAGGCACAGCAGGAGTCAGTACCATCAGAGCAATGCTCTGGCTCTTCACTTCAGATCATAGTTTAGGACCAGCAGTATCAAATTGGAGATGAGTGCTCCTTCCCTGATGGGAGTAACTTCCCTGCTGTTTGGCATTGCAGCACCTGCCTGCTGGCCAGACATGTTCTGGGGAGATGTGTTGACTGCCCAAATTTGTGGCATTCAGAAATATTGCTGCATCTTGTCCAGCCTTCCAGCAATGGTGTTCCTTGCTTCCTGAACAATTGAATGGTCACTAGCTGGCAGATACCTTCAGCAGATAAAACATGGCTAAAAGGCCCTTGAGAATGACTGTAAGGGCAGGTGAGGGCTCAGGTGGTGTTTTCCTCAGCCCTTCTGGGAGGGGGAAGGACCCAGCTGGGAGCACCTGGCAGACCCGTGCGTGGCTGTGTAGCTGATGTACAGCTCAGGCTGAAGCTGGCTTACTGAAGGACAGAGAAGATGAAACCCAAGTGGTTGGAGTGGAAAGAAATCTTAGTGGCTGGGCTTGTTAAACTGTTTAAGGCTTGTTTAAGCCTTGGGAAAGGCTTTAAACTCAGTTTGCTGTGAACCCCACGAGTGGAAAAGAAAGAGCTGCAAATGAAAGCAGGCAAGGTAGAAGGCTGCAAGGGGCACTTTGACATTCCTGCTTAGAAGCAGGTGTGTGTTCAGAGGCTTTTCTTAAATGTTTCTACACAAATATGCATCGAACAGCAAGAGTCATGGTGCAGAAAGATAGGCTACAGAAAGATTGCATATGTGAAGACTTTCTTGGGTAGCACACATCCACACATCACTGGGGAAAAAAAAGATGACAGAAGCAGATTTGCAGCTATGAACCTTTCCCCAGCTTTACTGATAAAACGTCTGGCTGATCAGCATTCTGGTACTTTGTGTTGACCTTCTCGTCTTTCTAATTTTACAGCTTCCCAACTTGCTTGGCTCTGAAAAAAGGTGGTTTTATTTCATTAGGTAATTTCTATATTTGAGTTAGACAAGACAGTTGAGTCTGCTTGAATTTTTAAAGCTCTTTATATATTTCACAAAGGTTTTCAAAATAGATTTTTATTCCTGAGCCGAATTTGCATCCTGCCCTCTAAATTCTACTGTTGTGCCAATTAGATTTATTAACCTTTCCCTTTGCCTTGAGCAGTGCTAAAAATTGCTGTATTATATGCAATTTTCAGTATATTGTGGTTTTACTTTAAACGCTATTTTTGAAATTAATCCAACTAAATAAAAGTACTGTTGGTGTTTAGTGTTTAATACTATTTTTTTTTTAGGATAATAAAACTGCTTTATATTGGGCAGTTGAGAAAGGAAATGCTACAATGGTGAGGGATATCTTGCAATGCAACCCTGATACTGAGACATGTACCAAGGTAATAATTAGAATTTTAATTGAATTGGTTTTTTTAACATCTGTTTTTTTCTCAGCTCCTGTGTGATGTGAAGATCATACCAAGTTCAGTTTTTGTGAAGTGTTGGTACCTTGAACACTGTTAAATTTTTTTTCTGAAATAAGGCTTCTCAGTAATAGTAATGTTCCCTCTGTTGATAAATATGATGTACTGTTAAATCCTTGTTAACAGGGAACATGTAGATTCTTTACCTCAGCATCATTGACATGACCAGCAATAAGGAGTAAAGAGCAGGTACTACTGGAAACCAAGGAAGGGGGTTTCTGATATTACTAGGCATGAGTTCAGGCATGTACAGCAGTAAGGGAAGAAGTAAGAGAGCAGTTGGCACAGCATTGAAATCTTTTCAAATACCTTGTATTTTATCTGAATTTTGTCATTCTCTGTTTGACACTTAGTGACAGAAATGTGTTTTGTTCTTTGATTTAAATCAATCTAGAAAACTGAGTCTGGGATACTTTTTCACAGACATAAATGCTAAACTGTTGTTGCTTACACAGTACCACATTTAATTTTAATTATCTTAAAATTTTTTGTTTTAATTTGTTACCCAATCACTTTTTTAAAATTCGTTTTGGGTGTACAGAGGTCTTTATATTAATCCTACTTTTCCATTTTAGGATGGAGAAACACCGCTTATAAAGGCAACCAAGATGAGAAATATTGAAATAGTAGAGCTTCTTCTGGATAAAGGAGCTAAGGTCTCTGCTGTAGACAAGGTAAAGAATTATTTATTTGTTTACTTTAGTGTATTTAATAATTTTAGTTTTGCAGTAGGATTTTGGAGAGAGCTGTCAAGGCTAATAAAGAAAGAGAGCTTCCCATATGCCTAATAATTAAATAGACCATAAGACTTAAATGCTTAGCCTCCCATATGTTTAGTAATTAAATAGATCAGAACACTTAAGTGTAAATTTTTTTCCACCATTAGTATACTGTTGAGTTTTGGTTTGTTTTGTATTAGGATGCTCCTAGTAACTTGAAAAAAATCCAGGTGAGGAACAAAACTTTCATATATTTGCAGATAAAGCAACTAATTCTTAGTTAACTTGAAGAAGAGCATAGAGAATGGTTGTTACTTGTCACTAATGTTAGTTTTTGATTAATAGACATTAAACTAAGGGATGCCAAAGACAAATCCAATTGGTTATTGCTGTCTGCAAACCTTGTAAATACAGCAACATTTATTTGATGCTTTTTTAATCTCTTGCTGTTATATTTAGGGCGAATAAGTAGTAACGTTGATTTGATGCAATAAGAAAGCTTTTACTGGGAAGTTTTTTTGGGGAAGTCTGAGCAGACATTGAGACAATTCTAACAAGCACTGTCTCTTATTCCAGACAAGTCTCTTAGTTTGCTTGTAGACATTTGATTCTACACAGAGACTACAATTTTCGTGAACTTTAGGATATTAATATAAGCATTTAAGAAAGAAGGCAGTATCTGAGGTTTAGCATTCTAAGAACTGGTTTTTCACGTCTTCTCTGAAAGATTTGTAATGCTTTTTTAAAAGGGAAAAATACTTGCCATAAGGCACTGATGCTTTTGAAAGTGCCCTAAGATTTATTTCAAGGAAATAATGCTTCTGAAACAGTGTTGAACATATGGTCTGTCCATAGTCTTAGGAATTCATGTTAGATATTACTAGCTTTTTACTTAATTGCAGAAAGGAGATACTCCACTTCACATTGCTATTCGTGGAAGAAGCCGTAAACTTGCTGAATTACTCTTAAGAAATCCAAAAGATGGTAGATTGCTTTATAGACCCAACAAGACAGGAGAAACCCCTTACAATATTGACTGTAGCCACCAGAAGAGTATTTTAACGCAGATATTTGGTGCCAGTAAGTATTTATTTTTTTTAATCACTCATATATTGACAATCCGGTTTATTCAATTATGTATTGAAAAGTGGGTACAGATTTTTGATGTTCTAATGTTGCACCTAATGGGAAGGCTTAAAAGTCAGTTGGCAAAAACCCCATCACTCTAAAAGCCTGGCAAAGGTCAAATATACCTTTTATTTTGGCTTTAGGTGTTGAATATTCTGGGACTTCTGTTAATCACTTTGTTTTTATTTGGATCTTGCTTGTGTAGGAATTACTTTCTTTGACGTCCCGTGGTTTGGGATCTTGAGTCTTGTAGGCTTTAATAGATGTGATAAATATGTATCGTTTATGTGGATGATTTAAAATTCCTTTGAATAGGAATGTACAAATAATAACAGTGGTTACATGGCAGGAGTGTATATATATATATAAATATGGGTGAATGTGTCATGACTTTATGTATGAAAATTGTCATATTGAAGAGCTTCCTTAGGACAAAGTTGTGTAGCACTGTATTTGTGTTGCAGGGCACTTGTCTCCCACGGAATCTGATGGTGACATGCTGGGCTATGACCTGTACAGCAGCGCTTTGGCTGATATTCTGAGTGAACCAACCATGCAGCCACCCATCTGTGTAGGCTTGTATGCACAGTGGGGAAGTGGAAAATCTTTCCTGCTTAAGAAACTGGAAGGTAAAAACTTGGTTTAGTCTTTTCAGTACTTCCAATCTGTCTATGAAAAGCATCGTGTTGGAGTTACTAGTTTTTATGAGGGTTGTTGGTCCATGTGATGTTTTATCTGGTCTCTATGATGAAAGGATTTATTTTACTGTGGTCAGTTCATCCATAGATGCTTTGTTCATTTATACAATGTCAAGACAGCCTTTTAGTGCTTCTGTATATTTTCCTGTGAGTTTCCTGCAGCAATGAATCTACCCTTTAGGTGCTGCAGAAAGTCTGGCTGCCTAAATATGCCTTGCTGGGCCTGTTTGTGTGTCTGATCAGGTTCAGACCTCCTCTGCTGCAGTGTTTATTTATTGTGCATCCCGTGTCATTTTCTTTTTAATGCTTAAGAACAATTACTAGGCTATTAATATTTTATTCTCTGTAGTGTATGTTCTTTGCATCTAGTTTTCTTCCTCTTTTCTCTTTCTTTGAGTTTTTTGAACTTTCTGATATGACAGAGGAAGACAAACATAGTATATGAAATGAATCAATATTTTTCCTGGTCAAAATAGGCATTGTATTTAATTTTAGCATTTTCTTATAAAGGGTGTTTTTCTGAGATGTTTCAGTAGAATTCAGAATAGTTCTACCTTGGTGTTTCTTACTTTCTATTAGCCAAAATGGGATCTCTGCATTCATTTTTTCACCTCCTGTTCCATATCATAAACAAAAAGCGTACATGCTTTGACTGTGATATTTATTGCTGATGATCTCTTACATTCTAAAACACTTTCTCAGTGTTTTTCTCCTGTTCCTCATTCCTGTTTTTATTCTGGATTATATATCTATTATTTCTTATTCCATAGAATGTAAAATTCCTTCAGGAATTCCTGTTTTAGTATATAAGAATCAACAAACAGAAATAATACTGCAGCCTTCACATTGTACTCTTATATCTGACTATTAGAGAAACACAGTCCATGTTTCAGTGATTGAGATTTTGAGGGTTGGGTGGAGTTCTTTGACAGATACGGTGGATTTATTTTTCTTAGTGTCATAAAATACATTTTACACTTTTAAAGGAGGATAGGAAATGGCATGACTTTTAATACGCTTTCAAAAGTAGAAAATCTGCAGCAAAGAATGTGAGTATTGTGTATTTAAATGTTTTTATTCATTGCATGGATGAAAAAATTATTTTGCACTAACGTTTTGGGAGTTAAAGCATCATTGTCCTTTTTTTGGATCAATAATTGGGATAAGTTATACAGTCTGCTGAAAAAGTTATTTTCAAAAATTATCTTTCTTGAGTGACTTCATGTGTTAACTGGTCTTTGTCTTTTTGTTTTAGATGAAATGAAGACTTTTGCAGGACAGCAGATTGAACCTCTGTTTCAGTTCTCCTGGCTTATTGTATTCCTCACGCTTTTGCTGTGTGGAGGTTTGGGTTTATTGCTTGCTTTCACAGTGGATGCAAAGCTTGGAATAGCAGTGTCACTCAGCTTATTAGCTGTTCTCTACATTTTCTTTAGTAAGTCTTATATGGAATTCATGAAGGTTTTTATCTACTTTTGGAATTAAATATTACTTTGTAGATATGCTTTGCCATTCAGAAAAAATGCTAAATGGTTTTGTAAACAGTAAGACCCCTTTGGACCCTTTGTTTTGCATGTAATTTGCGAGAGGGCATTCTTGAGAATTAAGAAGGATTTTGTTTATTAATTTCATTGTGTTACTCTTACCATTCTCGTTTTTAGCCTAATTGCTAAAAGTTTGTAACTTTTTTACAGAACTCCATGCTTTATCTGTTCAAACTTCATGATTCTTTCAGCTGTCAATGTTGACTAAATTAAAACCATAACATCTTTTTAATATTTTAGCTGTAATTTACTTTGGTGGCCGGAGAGAAGGGGAGAGATGGAACTGGGCTTGGGTGTTAAGTACAAGATTGGCAAGACATGTTGGATATTTAGAGTTGCTTCTCAAACTCATGTTTGTGAACCCACCAGAACTACCAGAGCAAACCACTAAAGCTTTACCTGTCAGGTTAGTTATTTAATTTATTTACTCTTGAATAAATCAATCAGGCTCACTCTGATACTTCTCAAACTGTGCATATGAATGTGCATGTTTAGCTTAATAGAAAAAGTTGTTGAGATTCTTGTTCAAAAAGCAGTAGCCCTAGAAGATCATAAACTTTTTAGTGTGAAGAAGATAGTAGTGTTTTCAAGAAAAACTATCTGCCAAAGTTGGTGAAAGTTAGTGTTTTTTAGAATTAGGGATTTTGGCTATTGAACTAATGAAAATTCATACCAGATAAAATAAGAATTTTCTAGTATAGCTCATTGTATATTATGTATGTTTAATACTTGTTCCACTGATTACTTCTGTTAAGGTTTGGGAGTTTTTTTTCCTCCCTGGAAGTAGAGCATCAGACTGTTCAAAGCTTCTAGTTTACCTGAAAACAAGAAAACTTATGTTGTGTGTTTGAAAATTTCATTTACTTCTATTGTTCAAAGACTTCTATTTTAGCCTCATGGTGCTTTTATGTGATCTTGTGTTTCTGTAAGTTTTTTTAAAATCCTCTATAAATATTTAAAAATAGATCAGAATACAGTTTTGAAAATATTTGTCAGTATTATGTTTTGGCATCATAAAGATATTTGCATGTTTTTACTGTCATCTGAGGAACTGTTACTGACATGAGAATTTTTATCTTTTTAAGAAATCAAGTTTTAGAATAGGAAGTTGGGCAAAGAAGAGGTTGATAAAAGGAGAAAAGAAGTAGTTAAATTCCATGTAGATTTTTTTTAAAAAGTGGTTTGCATTTTGTACCACTTAAAAAAACTTTTAACTGCAGAGATACAGCAAGACTTTTATTTCAGTTGCCAGAAAATATTTAAAATTTTCTGAAGTATACAAAATACATGTTTTTGTCTCTTTCAGATTTTTGTTTACAGACTACAATAGACTGTCCAGTGTAGGTGGAGAGACTTCACTGGCTGAGATGATTGCTACCCTCTCTGATGCATGTGAAAGGGAATTTGGTTTCCTAGCAACAAGGCTATTTCGAGTTTTCAAGACAGAAGATACACAAGGTTTTGTTTTTTTTACCTGAATGACATTTCCAATTATTCCATTTCTGTGCACTGTTACCAGGGCTTCTGTTTTTCGCATTATAAGCTCTTTTTAGAAATTTTTGTAGCCATGCAGAAATTCATAGAGAAGGGGAAACTCATTGGAAGAGAAAAAATGCCCCATTTTATTTGCTGATCTTGATTTTATTAATATAATGAAGGAATATCTCCTGTGAAGTATAGTTTTTGGAAATGTATATTTGTGTTGCATCCTTGTAGATGCAGCATATTTCCATAGCAATTAAGTCATGTCTGAGTCAGATAAAGAGAAATACATGTTTTTGTGTATTGCTACAAGAGGTTTATTTAGTTTATTAAATTTTAATTTAGAGCTTTGATAAGTGACCACTCCTTATTCTTGGAAGTAATAAATGTGTAGAATATGTTGGTCCGATCTTACAAGTTGCTGTGATTAGTACTAGTAAGATGGGATGAAATGGACCTACTTGATCCAAATGGAACAAACTTTTTTATTCTGTTTCATCTGTAGATTTCTAGAAAAATAAATACGCAGAGTAGAGCATGATATTGCGAAGAAGGAGTTCTTGAGTTTACCTTTCAGTTTATTGAGGACTTAGTATGTGTCAGTTACTTCTCATTTCTTTTTGTCCACAAATTGAGGAATTTGTCACCTCTCACAAAGTGAAACATTTAGTCTCTTCTGTCCTGCAGAGGCTGGAAAAAACGTGCTATGTTTGCTTTGTTCAGCTGTGTGCTGAACACAACTTACTCCTCATTGTTCTTTTTCAAATTCACTAAGTGTTCTTTATGAGAGGGATGTGTGGATTTTTTCACCCTTTTTTTCCATGTTAGGTTCTGCACTTCCTCTCCTTAGTCTCAGTGAAACAGCTTTCATGATACTGTAATTTCTCCTGAAGTCTTGAGAATGGCAGTGTAGTGCTGGCTTCTTTTGATTATTTATAGTAATCATATTTTCCCTTTCATTTGTAATCTTACATTCACTTGTATTCCTTGCTTGGTTGCCTTCCTATGCTCTGCCTAATTATCTAATTGATTTTTAAATTTTTTTTATCTGTTCGATAATTTTGTGCATTCTCTCCTTTTTTCCAGTTGCATACAGGTCCAGGGTCATAGGTTTATTACCTCTAGATGTTCATAGAAATTCCATAGAGGTTTATTTTTAGCCTTCTGTATCTTAACTTCTATTATGTCTGTAAACTTTGAGACACGCCCCTCTCAGTTGCCATTTCATTGTTCATGATATTTAAGTGTCTCTCTAATCCAGTTCTGTCTCTTTCTAATAAGAGAATGCTTACATTTCTACTTACGCCTAGAACTGAATCTAATTATATCTGGGCTGTTCCCCTTTGTTTCTTGCCCCTCACTTCTGTAATTATGCATTTCTGTTGCTTTGTCCTGCAGCACAATCCTATGAGTCACTTAAGTCAGCAATGTGAAAAACCTTTGCAGCTCATACCTTGGTGTAGAGAATAATATAGGCCACATATAAACCTTGGATATTCGTTCTACTTAGCATATTAAAATTTTGAATTTCCCCCTGCAGTTCAAATGCTGATTTTTAACTGTCATAATTTTACTTCAGATCATTGCTATTCTAGTCTTTGTTATCAACAAATGTGTCCAGAAGATAGCAATCTTCCAGATGTTCCACTGGATCTGTACAGCCCAAGGCAATCCTAAAGGCAGAGACTGCTGCTTTGGAAGACGCTGTTTCTTTGGTCACTGATTTAGCTGTGCTAAGCTCCAATTGCAGTATTTGCTTCTTTCTTATCAGTCCACTTGAAGTCAGAAGCTCTGTACTCTTCTCTGGGGCTCTTGTAAATTGTCTAAACCATATTTGCTGCAGTTTTCCCGTTCTGTGTGTTTTAGCATGCAAGAAAGAATGGCCTCAGGTTGCACCTTGCCATTTTGGTTTAACTCTTCAATGGTACCATTACTATTAGATTATGTAAGTACCAGGTTCCAGTTTAAAACTGAGCTGAGTTGTCCCTGTACTGTTGTCCTACAAGTTATTTAACTAAACACACTTTACACAGAGATGCCACAAAAGGGGGTGATAGCACTGATACAAAATTGTCATTTCCATCCAGTGTGGATTTCTTGAAATTACGGAAATAAACTGAAGATTAAAGGAATATCTCTGTTTCATAATTTCGAAGAATTTTGGCAAATAATGGATTTTTTTTTCCACTGGTTTGTAACTGGGTAATAACACTCCAGTAAACTTTTGTGCTATTTAGTGTTTTATGAGAAGTATGCAAATTAATAGATTTTGCACTCACCTGTCATTACATTGTACATTAATTCTAACAGCAGTGCTTGTTTCCTAGGTAAAAAGAAGTGGAAGAAAACTTGCTGCCTCCCATCTTTTGTGATTTTCCTGTTTATCTTGTCTTGTGTTGTTTCTGCGATCGCCCTGTTGGCAATTTTCAATGTGGAATCAGCCAACATGACAGTGAATGTTATTCTCATAACAGTGACCTGTATTGTTGGTTTGGCTTTTTTCTTGAATTGCCGCACATGGTGGCAGGTGATGGATTCAGTTTTGAATTCTCAGAGAAAACGTCTTCACAGTGCTGCATCCAAGCTTCACAAGTTGAAGAGCGAGGGGTTCATGAAGGTGAGCATTTATATGAATTGGCCCTTAAAAGGAATGAAACAAACCCCCAAACACGGAGCATTATTAAGTTGAGGCACCATTAATTTAATCAGGCCTAGTGTCACAGCAGGAGAATGAGACTTGGTGAGTTCTTATCAATGGAACACTTCTGTGCCAGTAGTAATTGTGCTTAGTATAGGAGATCTATCTGCTTAATCATGAATGTTAAATTTGGGGTTTCAGTTTTCTGATATTTTTTTTTCTGGGAAGAAAATACTTGGAAAACAATTCGCAATTACCATTATTCAGTTAAAGCTTACTTTATATCATAAAATTAGAAAGAATAACTTTGAGAATCTTCTAAAGGTTTAAAAACAAGCCCAACTTTCTCTGTCTGCAAGACGTCTTTGCTAAGAAAGGAATTGTAGCACTGAAAGAACATTCCAAAACAGTCTACATATTTAATGAAAAATGGTAGAAAACACTATTGTTATGTTAACCTGTATCTATAAACTGATAAATACACCCTCAGGCTGTCATCAGATATGCTATATGCTCCTATATGAAAGTAAAATGTAGCATCATGATTGCTAACTTCGTAGATTGCAGCCAATGTATTGTATAAGAATCTGTTGTACAAATATTTTTCATACAGTCATAGAATAGTTTGGGTTGAAAGGGACCTTTTAAAGATCAGCCAGTCCAATCTCCCTGCAACGAGCGGGGATGTCTTCGATTAGATCAGGCTGCTCGGAGCCCAGTGCAGCCTGACCTTGAAAGTTTCCAAGGATGGGCATCCACAACTTCTCTGGGCAATCTGTACCAGTGTTTTACTACCTCATTTTTAATGAACTTCTTTCTTATTTCTAACCTAAATTAACTGTCCTTCAGTTGTTAAAACCATTCCCCCTTGTCCTCTTTCAAAAGGCCCTGCTAAAAGTTTGTCTTCATGTTACTTACAGGCCTCTTTAGGTACTGGAAAGCCACAGTAAACATCTCCCCAAAATCTTATCTTCTTCAGGCTGAATAATCCCAATTCTCTTAGCCTTTCATCACAGCAGAGGTGCTCCATCCCTCTAATCATCTTTGTAGCCTCCTCTGGACTTGCTTCAATACATTGGTGTCATTCCTGTGCTGAGGAGTGCAGAGCTGGATGCAGCACTGCAGGTAGGGTCTCACCAGGGTGGAACAGAGGGGCAGAATCCCCTCCCTCACCTGCTGCCCATGCTAGTTTGGATGCAGCCCAGGGCACATCTGGCTTTCTGGGCTGCAAGAGCACATGGCTGGGACAAGTCCAGCCTCCCACCACAGCACCCCCAAGTCCTTCTTGGCAGAGCTCCTCTGCATATATTCATTGCACAACCTGGATAGATACCAGGGGTTCAGTACCCAGATGGAGGGCCTTGCACTTGGCCTTGTTGAACCTCATGAACCCCCTTTTTGAGCCTGTCCAGGTCCGTCTGGATGGCATCCTCTCCCTCAGGGTTGTCAACTGCACCACTTGGTGTCATCTGCCAACTTGGTGAGGATGCACTCGATCCCTTCAATCATGTAATTAATGCAGATATTAAACAATACTGGTTGCAGTCTAGACCTCTGAGGGACAGCACTTGTCACTGATGTCCATTGGGACACTGAGTCGTCGTTATTTTTTGCATCTCTTGACAAGTTCAGCTCCAGCTGTGCCTTGGCTTTGCTCACTACATCCCCTCACAACCAGACTGTGTCCTTATAATCTTCCTAGCATACCTGTGCTTGCTTTCACTGCCTGTGCATTTGCTTCTTTGGTTTGACTAGCAGATCTCTGCTCAGCGCAGCCAGCTTTTAGTCTTCCTTGCCAGCTTTCTTGTACCTGGAGATTACAGACTTCTGTCTTTCATGGAAAGCATCCTTAAAAGATCTGCCAGTTGTGTTGTCCCTGTGGACAGTTTTCCAGGGGGTCTGTTGACTACCTCTTTGAAGTGCTAAAAGTTCATTTCTTAAAATGCAGTGTGCTGACTTTACTCCTTACCTGACCCATATCCCTCAGGACTCCAAACTCCACCAGTGTGCACTCACTGCAGCCCAGGCTGCTTCCAAGCTTGACATCCCCAATTAGCTCACTCAGTTTAGTGACCATCAGGTCCAGTGTTGTTCCCCTTCTGGTAGAGCTTGTCTACTACCTTGAGATCCTCATGCGTTCTAGCAATCTCCTGCATTGCTGACAGCTCATGAGGCTACATTTCCTGATCTTGAGGGTCATCTAAGTTCCCCAGGAGGATGCAAGCCCAGGAGCATGATGCCTCCTGTAGCTGGGACACAAAGCCTTTGTCAGTAGGTTCCCCTTGATTGAGCCTTTTACAGACACAAACCCCAAGGTGTCGTTTATTGGTCTGGTCCTTGCAAATTTTTATGCATTAACTCCACCAGTTTGTGGCTGCTTCTCAGAGGCATCTCTTTGTGATCTCTGCATCTCTTGATGTAGAGGGCAGCATCTCCTCCCCTCCTTCCTCTCCTGTCCCATTGAGCAGCCTGCTGTCCAGTCATAGTTTCCACCAAGTTTCTGGAATGGCAGATAGGTCATAGCTTTCTAGCAGCACGGTGGCTTCCAACTCCTGCTATTAGTTGCCCACTCTTGTACACTGAGGTAGAGGCACCTCAGTGGGGCTCTCAGCTGTGTCATCATCTCAGATGAACACACTTTAATTTCTTTGAAGTATTTCAGTGGTGTTTTCCTGTTTACTTCTGTTACCTCAGGAGACTCTGCTTCATCTCCATAAGACTTCTAAGTGTGTTCCAGTGTGGCCAGCACATCTCAGATGAGGGCCCTCACTAGCACTGCATCCTTCTAACCTTGGTGTGTCATCCCACAGTTTGTTCTGGGCAAGCCTGATACTACCCCACTCCCCTGTTGTGTCTTGTTTAAAGCTGTGTCAATTAACTATGCTGGCTCCTGGTCAAAGGCTCTCTTTGCCCGTTGAGAAAGGTGAATCCCTTCTGATGCCAGCATGCCTGGTGCCATGTTTTTGCAGCACAGAAGACCTGATTGTGTCTTGGTACTGTGTTTCTTTACAGTTATTTGTTGAATGCTGTTTATCTGACATAACTTCAGCCTTTTAGGAGTTAGGTTCACCCTTTGCCATCAAAGGAGAGAAGTAGGTATTTAAGGAGTTATTAATCTATTTTATGTCATCTTATTGTGCTACTGGTTAAGAGATCAGATTTTAATGTCTACTGTTAGCTGCTGAAGTTAGGGCAGGCAAATTCCACCTTTGTTTCTATGTTATGGATAGTTGTTACATGTGTAACAATGTTAAAAAGTTTAAAAAATCTTCAGACTGCTTATCTTTGAATACCAATGACTGAGCATTAGAGTAATAGCATAATGTGCTTGGCTGGAAGGCAGAAAATTTTGCTGTACATTTTATGCAAAGCAATTTTTGCAGACTAGCTGAAGCTACAAATGCTCTTTTATTTACTTCTTAAACAATGTTTTACTATGCATAAATATTATCATCTTAAATAACATTGTAATGGATTTTAAATAAGGGTAGTTTGTTATATCAAAGTGGAATATATGTTTCTGCTCCACATTTTTGTTCAAATGGGAAATTAATATGTTGAAAGTGACATTTTAGAACTTTTCACTTTGAGTATTTGTAATCCTTGTAATCCTACTGAAGTATTTTTGGGACAAATAGTCTGGAAAAGGAAATATATGAATTTTTATCAGTTTTAAGTATTATAGAGATGTCTTTTCCTTCTTTGTGTTTTGTTTTTATAGGTTTTGAAGTGTGAGGTGGAACTGATGGCCAAAATGGCAAAAACCATTGATAGCTTCACTCAGAATCAGACAAGGCTTGTTGTAATAATTGATGGATTGGATGCTTGTGAACAGGACAAGGTCTTACAGATGCTTGATACTGTGAGTTGGATCATTTTATAAAGATAACCTCTGGATTATATGCATGATCTCTTTCACAGATGAGCTCAGATATGTACAGTTATTGTGTGTTTTCTGTAAAAAGAAGTCTGTGTTGTGGTAATTAATATTTGTGTATATTGGCATAACTATAATGCAAAGAGTGATGGATTTTAAAAGTTGAAAATTAAATTGCATGTTAGTACTTTTGAAAAGATTTGAAACAATCAAAGATAGACCATGGAAAATAATTATTCTGTTGAAAAAAACTTAAAATATTTGGACAGTTCTTCATATTTTTACCATTGAAGTACTTTAGATGAAAAATACTTAAATACTAAATATTTGTGGGAGACTGGAACATACTGCATGATACATCCTTGGTGATGACTTCCACTGTAGATTCTCCTGTTGAGTGTGCTTATTTCTTACTGTGGATAAGTTCCTAAGATTAGACATCTCATACAGAAGAAGCTGACATCTCCATACATCTCTTGACCCCTCAGGCTTATTCCTTGAACAAAATGAATATAAAATGTTGAGCCAAATGTTCAAATGATCTGCAGCTACAATTAGTTGTTTTTAACAAGGTGTACTGTCTGCTTTTTTACAGGTACGAGTCTTGTTTTCGAAAGGGCCATTCATTGCAATTTTTGCAAGTGATCCACATATTATTATAAAGGCAATTAACCAGAATCTCAACAGTGTTCTGCGTGATTCAAACATAAATGGCCATGATTACATGCGAAATATTGTCCATTTGCCTGTTTTTCTGAACAGCCGAGGGCTTAGTAATGCAAAAAAACTGATGGTAGCTTCAACAACCAATGGGGATATTCCTTATGCAGATAATGCAGGTAAGGTTATGCAGGAGGGTGAAATGAGCATTATAAAACCAATGATCCAAAATCTGCATTTTGGAAGAAACTGTTTAAATAATTGACAGATCATTATTTTTATAGGTCAGTCAAATGTATGTGACTGGAGAAAATGTCTGCCTTTGTTTTCTTTTCTGTAGGATTGCATGAAGAGGTTGACAGGAGAGTTTCTCAGAACAGTCTTGGAGACATGACCAAACTTGGTAGCAAAACTGCTCTCAACAGGCGGGTGAGAAGGATTTTTAGTCTAAATAGAGATAGTGGTAAAACCTTCTCTTCTTTTTTGATTTTTGATTTTGATATTTTCAATAACATCAACTTGGAAGACTTACCAAACCATTCTTACAAAATTTTTATAAATGATCCATGTAGAAAAAGTCCGTTCTTAAATCAGTAGACTGATGCTCCATCAGAGAGGAAGAAGTTTGTTTGCTCACCAAAGTATTCCTTTCCACAAAAACATAAGTACAGCTTTCTGTGATAGTACAGCACATCTGGTAGGAGCTATGGTCTGTGTATGTGTGTATATTTTGGATTTTTTTTTTTGTGTAAGCCTGGTATCAGTTTGTTGCAGGATGTTGCAACAGGGACAGTAATTGAGTAAATCAAAGAATTTCAAGTATTAAGTACTGGACTTGTACTGCAATGTCTACTACATTTTTTTCCTGCTTTCTCATCTTTCATCTTAACATAGAATCACAAACTGGTTTGTGGGCACTGTTGACGCACACACAAGACAGAGAACAAATTACATACTTGACTTCAAGTTAGATGAACAGGAAAAGAGAACTTTATTTACATGATGAGGGTATTTAGAGGAATTTAATAATGGTCAAGGATTGGACAGGTGAGGGTCAGCCTCTCGACTCAGAGTGGCTCTTCACTCATCAGTCAAGATATTCTCTTCCTCCACTGAGGAGTGTAAACTATTTTTGTTTACCAGAGAGAACATGGGAACGGTTAGACAAAAGTCTAAACATCAGAACATCAGCAGGCAAAAAAGTCCAAGGGCAACACTGGTTGAATATATGGTATCTAGAAAGTTGTGAAAAGCAACACGGAGTCTGAGGATTCTGAGGTTTTTGACCTGCCATTGGTAGAGACTTCAGGAGTTTTATAGCAGAGGAACCTGATGGTCACCTTTATTTCGATATGTAGTTAGTAAAGGATGGTATTAACCCTTTGGAGAGACAGGAGGAAGCAATGATAGAAATGCTGAAAGTAGTAAACTTTTTGCAAATATTTTGCTATGTCACTCTATTTTGACCTATCAGAATTGATGTGGAAGTAAAACGTGTAAGTCTTACCATTTCTTGGCTTCTATGGAAATAATGTTCAGCTTTTACACAGCTAAATCAGAATTAAATTCTTGTAAGTTTGATATTAACCTGTCAGTCTCACAGACTTATTCACAAAGACTCTAATTCGATTATCAAGTAAAACTGAAAATACATAAAAGCTTTTGATGTTAGTCAGTGTTCCTTGGGTTTTTTTTTCATTATAGGATACTTACCGAAGACGCCAGATGCAGAGGACCATTACCCGGCAAATGTCTTTTGATTTGACCAAGCTGTTGGTTACAGAGGATTGGTTCAGTGATATCAGCCCTCAGACCATGAGGAGGTTGCTAAATATTGTGTCAGTGACGGGTAAGTGTGACATGCTCATGTGTAGTAAACAGGATTGTGTTTTGTCTGCTTGTAATTGCACTCAGACTTTTTAGTGTGTAAACTAAATTGAACAAATCAGTCCGTCTGTTGCTTCTGAAAATCCTTCTGATGTAAACTCTTCCAGAATGTAAGAAAATATTATAGACCATTCTATGTAGAATTTGAAAGATACATAATATTTGTTGTTTCACTGACTTCATTTGGGAGGCAAATGGTTGTAGTCTACATTTTTAGGAAATTTTGTATTTTTTGATTTTGAAACGGGATAAGAAAATTACATTTTCCTGTAGCGTGAAGAAAGATTGTAGTGATGACAGCTGAAAAGGTAAGTTGTGAGAGGAAAACCAGGTATATATCCCGTTCATTTGGCTATGAGTATTTGGAATCCTTTTTCTCTAAATGATTGTGTGAGGCTGATGAAAGCATTTTCTCATCTATTTTTCTTCAGCAAAACACAGTCAAGACTTCGGTATCTCTGAAGTTTAAAAACAGGAAATAACTGGAAAAGGGCTTACTGAGATTTAATAAAAACACGTTTCGTGTAGTAAATGAATGAGGAGTGATTATTTAGTGTTTTTTCTATTACAGACACTAGAAGGCACTGGGTAGCCCTACAGCTACCCAGAACAAAGAAATGGAGTTACTTTTCACACTGTGTGTAGTTAAGAGGATAAATCTGCGACAGATTTATTTATTCTGGGCTAATATTTTAAATAAGTGTGCTGTCTCTTAGCTTGTCAATGCAATTTGTAGCATGTAACCTCTCTTGTTTTGTCGAATTATAGTGCAGTTATGAAAGTATAGCAAAATCACAAAACGTTAGTTGTAAAATGAAAAATAATACAATTTTAAAAAAAGACCTTGCAAGAACACTTTTAGCATAGTAGAATATGTGGTCAGATGTGATTTCATAAACAGCTTTATCAACAGAGCCTTCAGGCTGTAGGTTACATACCATTACAGATACTAATAAAGAAATTATAGACAATTTGCTGAAACTTCAAATGCATAAATCGTAGTATTAACTTCTTCTGTTTTTTAGAATAGCTTTATTTGTAATTTATACTTTGCCTTACTAACTTAAAACAGTCTTTTTAATAGCTTTAAATTTTACTATATTGGCCACTGAAGTTGGCAGTTGTATGTTTAATTTGTTTTGACCACATTTCATATGCCAACGCATAGAAAATCTATCAAAGTATTAGCATGAAATTCTGTATTTAGATGGAGAAATTAATGCTGTGTGAAATTCTTTACTGAATTTTGTTGAAGTTAAGATTCACCAGTAACAGGATGATAGTAATTAGTGTTTAACCTGCAGCTGAAGTTGACAGTTTTGGAGAGTCTCATATTTTGACCAGGATTTGTGAGGATTTTTATTAGATTGAGAAAGGATATTTTTAGATGCAACTTGTGATGATTTTGAATTTACTGAGCTAAAATTATAATAGCAGGCAGTTCATAGATCAGATAATAACAAAGTAACATAGCTGTTACTTTGAGGTGAAAAAACGTATCTTTCAAAAGGCAGAAAAAATCCTCTAAATTCTTTATTGAATTTTGTTGAAGTAAGTTAACCCTAACCCTTTTCTTTTCTCCTTCCTTGTTCTTTCAGGTCGTTTATTGAGAGCTAATCAGATCACATTCAACTGGGACAGACTGGCAAGTTGGATCAATCTCACAGAGCAGTGGCCGTATAGAACATCATGGCTTATTCTGCATCTTGAGGAGACTGAAGGTGTTCCGGATCACCTGACTTTAAAAACCATCTATGAGAGGTAGTCATCATTCTGGTAATGGTGTGCACTTTCAGTGGTTAAAATAATGGTCATTATTAATGATCACTGGAATAACATGGCTTTCAAACATTTATCAGGTTCTAATCTAAACTTCCCCCAATCTTACCCTCTTGTGCTAACTTTTGAAAACTTCTAAGTGGGTTTCATTACTATTTGATGCACCATGAATGAATGTGTGCTTTGTATTTAAACCAAAGAGAACTGTACAGGAATTCTTTCACAGGCAGCTCGCTATACTGTTATCTCTTGATATCCTTTTCATCTTTACCTTGGCCAAGCTACAAGCTGGGTATTTTTTCCACTTCTTTGTTAATCTGAAGTAAGCCCAGGAGAAACTGGCCTTACTGATAAAAACCTCTGGAGGTTTTGTGCTTAGCAGGTGTGCTATGGCAATGCCATGTGCTGCAGTTAAGGGATGTGAAAAAGAGGAATGACTTTCTCCATTTCTGCTACAAGTTGCTGTCCAACAGAGCTGTCTAGCTGTCTAGGTACTGGGAACAAACTGCTCCATGTTGCCAGTGAGCATCTCTCTCCAGAGCCCTCTGCTTGAAAGAAAGGAGTTGTGGGTTGTGACCTGATGACAGTGGGAGGAGTGGAAGAGAGTGAATGTGACTGAGAGTGGGGCCTATAGAAGAAAAGCAGAATCTGAGAATCAGAGTCAGGGAGAAGAGAGGTTTGACTTGGATAAAATATAATTGAGATCAAATGAAAAGAACAGCTGAAGTGTAAAGAGAGAAGATCGTGACTGATTAAAAAAGTTAACAGAAAATCTAGAGATTTTGCAGGGTCCAGGGGAATGAACTTGGAGAGATAATATTGGAAGTGTGCCCTGCACTGAAAGTCAAGGAATAGGAGAAAGTCAGTGAACTGTGTGAGGGTCTGGGGTGGGCTGAGGATAGTTGAAGTATTGAGAATGGAATTAGGATTGTTGGGAAAAGATTGAATGAGTTGTATTAGGAAAGAAAAGTTGAAGTGCAGTTAAGATCTGAACACAGTAGTCCCAGAAGGTAAAGGACAAGGGTAGATTAAGCATGATGAGGCTGAGGGTTGAAGACAGGTGAAGAGGGCAAGTAGTAGACTGAAGTGGCTTCGAGCTGGAAAATGGTTTTAGAAATACTAGACTTCACAGGTAAACTAAGTGCATGATTAGAAAACACTCTTCTCTAGAGTATGGACTCAGGTTTTGGGTTTTGCATTTCCTCTGTGAGTATAATATATCTGTGAAATCAAAGGTAAAGCACTGGGTACCCATCTGAATGCACAGTGGTGCATTCAAACAACTAGTGTCACAAATGTTTATATGATCAGCCAAGTAATTCAGAATCATCAGGAATTCCCTTTCCTGTCATGCTTTCCATTCAACTTCTCTATATTTAGATTTCTGTATGGCACGTTTCACCGTTTTTTATTTTCAGTATTTATCTGATAAACTCATTACAGTTTTCTGATTATTGCCATCTACAGTAGTAAATCACTTTGGGGTGATCAAAGTCCAGAGCTGTCTTCAAGACATAACAATGTTTGTCTTCCGATAAACCAGAGGAGGTATTGTAGACCTGATTTATTCTCATAAATGGATGCTAGTAATTCCAGTATTCATGGATGTTAAATTGTAGTAACAATTAATAAAATAAAAGGGCATTCAAATTGTATGTGAACAGCTTATTTGGGTTCTGGATTGTTTGTTGTTAGCACAAACACTTGAGCTGTTGATGCTCAGTGCCAGCTGGAGCGTGTCATGGTTTATTAGTTAAGGTGTGGAGGAGATTCATGACTTCTGCTATGTTGTACCACTTGCTATGCAGGTTTTTTGGAAGTGATACAGCCACTTGAGTGGACGGCCAGTTTATAACTGGCAGTTACAAGCATATAGGCAACTTTTTAGTGTTTAAAACCAGAGTACATAATGGGAAGAAACAGTAAAGAACCCTATACTATGTACTGGAAAAGGGACCTTGGCCATCGTCTTTTGAGAAAACCTGTTTGTATTCTACCTGCAATACCAGGAAAACAAGGAAAAGGAAAACAAGACCAATATTCAGGATTTTTCTTTAGCAAAAAATACAAGATTATTTTATATGAAAATGATAAAGCTAAAAGAATTAGTTTCTTTAGCTTCTTAACAATTAAAAAAAAAGTTGTCTAACAATAATGTTGCTGCATGCTCAGGAAGAGAATTGATGTCTCTCAGCCCCTTCTGTTGAACATGTGTAAGGAACTGCATATATAACTCTCCTGAAGTGTTGACAAAGCTGAGGTCTCATCTGTCTGGTGATTTGGTTGATCGTCTTTACCATATACTGAATATGAAAGGGTCTGTGAACTCTTCTCTGGGATTATCTAGAGCTCTAAAAATTCCGTTTTATCTAAAGTAAACCTTTCTGTGTCATTGCTATTCTTTTTATCTGCAACTGTTTAAAGTAACTTGGCTTAATTAACTGTTTCAGTACAATTTCAGAGTTAGTGCCTTTTTTAAAACTTCAGGTTCAGTTTTATTAGTTTATAGAGCAGCTTCCCCATTTGGAGTGTCATAAATAGATACCAGATTTTGCTGATTATGTAGCTTGTTCCTGTACTGAGTTTGTGTTACTTCTCAAGGATATAGTTTTCCTAGTATTGAATAGTTTGTGCCAAACCACTTTTTTTGTGACCCTTCAGTTTTAGGGTTGCTGCTTGAACATCTCTCTTCAATGAAAGCAATCTTATAGGTTATATGTTAAATGTATGACTTTCACACTTGCTTTCTCTGTGTAAGGAAAATGCTTTCATATTACAGTTGTTTTTCCAAATTTTAAAATATCATGCGTTAAAAAGCTTTTAAATCACTAGGATTCCCTTGCAGTGAATTCCTCCATTGCCTTCCCCTCTGCTGCAGGTGGTTTGGAGCAGAGGGTGACCACACTGGACTGATGTGTTACAGCCCCTGTTTCAGCTCCCTTCAGCGGAACAGTTACTGTAGGTGATGGGTCTGTGCGCTGAGGGTGTGACGGGGACGGTTAACCCCGTGTTGCCTCACGGCTGTGTCCCCGGGGCGGGCTGTCCCCAGCTGTGTCCCCAAGGCCGACTGTCCCCAGCTGTGTCCCCGGCAGCTCTGGTGCCATAGGACCGTGCGGCGCGGCGCCGGCAGAGGGTGCTCCCAGCTCGGCACAGTCGCGGAGAGCGCTGCCACCTGAGCCTTGGCTTTCAGTGCTTCCAGGAGAAAGCGATACTTTCACAACATAGAAAAAATACAGGAAAATTAAATGAATCAGGTAGCAAAGCTCTAAGAAGCAAACGAATATATATAGTCTTTAGTTAATTCCCCTCTGTGCAGGCACAATGATATCTGATTTCCATGATTATATGCTATTTTGCCTCCATGAGATTCCCATCTTGTAATGTCCAGAATTCAATTTTGCAGACTGTAGTAAAGGAGAGGGCCATTTTCTGTCGCGTTGCAGTGCTATCTGTTGAAGCTGAATGCAATAACTAAAGTAAGACAATGAAATACTGTTCCACAACTATTAGGTGATGCTGGACTAGTCACCTCTAGAGTACCTTTCACCTGGATAACATTTGTGCCTCTGTGGGGAGGTGGTGTACAGCTTATGGTTCTGTAGGCTGATACTGCTAAGCACTCAGCGTTCAGAGCTATATCTGGAGCTACTGGGAGCTCTGCTTTCAGTTGGTGGAGTATTCTGAAAGAAATGGATACCTCGATTTGGTAACTAAATAAGTATACCTATATCTCTATGCTTCAATTTGTCATTAAAAGTAAAGCTAACTAATATATTCTTACTATGAAGGCTTGCTGGGGAAAGTAAATTTGTCTTTTTCTCTAGATACTGTGAAGAATATCAAAGACTATATTGATGAATATGAAACCAGGTCTGTCAAGAGAAGTGTATCTTTCCTCTATCATACTATACAGAGATGAAAAACCTACTTAATATCATATTGGGAACTTTCCTCCATGGTCTATAACAAAAAAACCCAACAAACAAACAAAAAACCCCCCTCACAAAAAAAACCCACCAAAACCAAAAGAACACACACTTCCCCCCCCAAAAAAAAACAACAACCAAAACCAACAACAACAGCAAACCAACAAAAAAACAAACAAACAAACAAAAGAACCCCAACAAACCACAAAACCAATTAGAAAACCACAAAGAAATCCACAAAAAACCCAACCATTAACAGAAAAAGAAAAAAACCAAACCCACAACCCTCTAAAGAAAATAAGGCTTCAGTTTGTGACACAGGCACACCTCTGTGAAGAACCTTTATGAACTGGAGTCACTTAACGTCTCTTTATAGTAACAGGTAGAGGCACTGTGCTCTCAATCTTTTGTAGAGGGGAGCAAGTCCATGCTTTGTCACTGTGGCAAATTTGAAAAGAAAATGCTGAATCTGCTTTGTTTGCTTTCAGTCTTTACGCTGAAGAAAAAGCATCTTTTTTTACTTCCTTAAACTGACCTGCTGTATCATCTCACTTCTGTCATTTTAGCCTCTCTCTCTCTCTCTCTCTTGTTCTTGCTTTCCACCTGGTATCTTTATTAGTAGTAGTATTTACTCCTTCAGGTTATGTGTTGCCTTTTCTCATCATCAGGATTTTCATGTAGTCTCTCTCCTTACCAGGTTAACATCTTAATTCTGATTTTGTCACTCCTTGTCCTTTTGTGTTTAGGTTCTTTGGTGGTCAGGCTCACTGTTGTCATTGCCCATCTCTCCATCCTGGTCTAATTTAATTACCTTTATCACTTTATTTATAGTTATGACACAGAGTTAATATTCCTCTACATTTATGTTCTGCTGCATTCCTTTCTGTGTTACTGTAAAGAGTCTTCCTAATGTCAATTTTGCGTAATACCAAAGTGGTTTGCAGAAGTTGCAAAAGGCAAATTTTTAAAGCTCTGAGGTGGAATGAAATATGTAGGCTTTCTGAAAATAAATTTCTAAGAGAATTAAGTTGTCAGATTAAAGCAAGTTTCTGTTGAATGTTTGCAACTGAGACTTCTCAGACTTGTAAATTAGCCAGCTATGGGAATGTGCTCTCTTGTGAAAGCAAGTAAAGCATCCATGACACCAGAATAAATGACAGTGCCAGATCTAAATAAATGATATCTTGGGAAAAGTCACTGTGGCTTTTGTAAAAAAAAAGATCCATTTCAAGAAACTGATTTCTCACCAGAGTCAATGAACATAGGAAGAAGACAAGGAAGTATTTTGAAATTTAAGACATTTTAAGCAAGATCTTAATGTAGAAACATCTAAATGTATTAAAATCTAAGATAATAACAGACACGATTGCCCCAGGAAAATGAAAGAAGGAAGCAAAAGATAGGAGTACGTCTCGTGAGAAACTTGCAGGTGAGGTTTCCAAAGATAATTCTTGTGCTATTTGACATACCTGTCAATGATCTGACAGAGGGAGGAGATGCCATGTGGGTATATAACCAGGATAAGTTTCACAGAGGGTTGTGGAAGTAACTGTGAGTGAGTTGCAGATCAAAGTCATGGTGGATATAGATATCATACCTTGCTGGGGAAATAATCTCATCTATAATCCTGCTAGCACAGTAGTGGGCAGTAAATCTTCACTGAGGAAAGGAATTCATAAATTGTTGCTGATTTCTCTGAAAAATGTTCTGTGCCCCTCTTCAGTCAGAAAATCAAGCAATGTCTTTAGGAATTCCTAACAAATCAATGGAAAGGCAGAATGTATTGTATTTCACAGATATGTGGTTTTTCTAAGTTCTGGAGACTGAGTTTCTAATCATCATGTTTCAAAATGGTTGTACCGAAGTAGATATATTTAAGAGGCTGAGGAAAGCTGTAGTCTCACATCAGGCAGTGATGACTCCCAATTTTCCTGGACTACTTTCTCCTTTCTTCTCCAGCCCTTCTCATTCCTATGACATTTGATTAACTTACTTCTTTTTCCTAAAAGTCCTAATTTTTTTATTTCAGTTTGAGGCTCTGGTCTTGGTTGTCTTTGTTTCTTGATATTTTGTACTTCTAAAGGCTAAAGATGTCAGGGATTGATATTTCCACCTTGTTGAACAAAAACCGTGCTGTTAAAGCTGATTGTATGAGAAGAAATGTCATCCATTTCCTCAGTAAACTGCCTCGCTAAGTAAGATGTCTGCTGAACACATTTTATCTCTTTGTATCCTTTTTATCATGGCAGAAATCAAAGTCTGCAGTACTTTGTCAATGGGAAAATGTTCCTAGAAATCACTAAAGTAATTTGTAACTCTCTTGCCTATCCCTTTGAAGGGTTTTGTCCTTCCGGAGGCGTTAGGGAGAATTTCTGTATCTATGAACTAACCAGTTCTCTTCTAGATGTGGCAGATTCTAGTCTGCCACTTCTTGGAGCTGTTAGTAGCTGGACTGTGAGATCTATACAATTGAAAGTGAAACTTCAGGCATGCACCTTCCTCTTGAGTTCAAGAATGTCTTGTGTGGCATTTCAGAAAATGACTGTAAATTTCTAGACACTTGAAAAACTGAGGATGATCTGAATTTTTATCCCTGAAGTTCCTGTTTAATCAATTGTTCTGCTGTTGTGAATGCATAGAATTGCTGAAGTGAGGCCTATCTTGCACCTAGAATCTATTCAGTCAGTAAATGAAGCCCTTAAAAAGCCAAGTAAAGGACAAAATAAAGTGATTTGAGCATGTTTGCAGCAGGAGGAAAAAAAATGAGGTTCAGCACAAAGCACAGCAGCAAAGGCTACTTTAATTCTAAGATAAATGTGTCTAAATTAGTTATACCAAGTGCTGGGACTGGCTGTGTGACAAGTTAGGAACCTGCTGGTGCTGGTGAGCAAGATGTGTTGTCCAAGCAGGCAAGGCCACTATAGAAAAGTTCTAGCTGGCCTTTGGAAAGGAAATGGCAGGGAATGCACTGCAGGCTACCAGAGCAATTTAATGATGTACATGTTATAGAGGGCCCTTTGGAAAGAAAAAAGTCAGTATGATGTTGATTCCAATCCACGAGAATTTCCTCATGGTCATGCTCGGATACCAGACATCCAGGCATTAGGTAGATGTGTGGTAGATATTGTCCTCCCTTTTATAGGATTAGGATGTTGGTTTTGTATCTTTCTGAATAATAATTCTAACCATTACCTGCTGAAGCTGTGAGAAATGTAAGGCTGGTGTATGTGAGGAGATAGTCCTAAGAGAGACCATGACATCAGTGCTTAAAGATGCTGGGGAGGGGAGGGTGCTTGATCCCCATGGCTGAATATACAATTTATTTAACACCACAGAATTCAGGTATTCACACAACTTTCTATTGAAGTGTTTCTTGCTGGCTGCTTTGATGTTAATCTGCTTGTTGGGCATAATGTCATGAGGGACAGTCCTACCTGTCATTCTTTGCCCAGACTTTGACCAAACTGGGGTGTTAAGACAGGGGCTCTGACCAAACCAGAATATTAAGACAGAACTTTCTGATTTTTTATGAGGATATTTGCAAATAGCTGATGGTCCCTAAATTTCTGTGACTGTTTTTATTTATTTATTAAAAATATTAGAACAGAATAGCTTGGCTCAGGATAGAAGAAACTCTCGTGAGCCATTTGTTCAGATTACGATCTCCACCTTTCCTTAATCTCCTTGAAAATATGCTTTTTGGGAAGCTGAAGGAAACTATGGAAATCAAGAACTCTTTGATTTTGAAAAAAAAGATATTTTTCAGGACAAGAAAATGGTTATACTTTCCTCAGAGTTGTAAGTAACCATTATTTAAAACTTAGCAGTGTGTAATTCATCCATCACTTGGGCTTAATTTAACCTCTGTGATAAAGTCTGTGCACATATGTGTGCGCGCCTACCTATGATGGATGGCAAATTGAATGGCAATACAATGTGCTGAGGCAGAATGCACCAAATTTAGAAGAATAGCGTAACAACTTTCTTTAATTCAGTATTCTTTTGTTTTCTTTTTTTTTCCTTTTTTTTCCCTTTTATTTTTTTTTTTTTTTTGGTTGGGGGAAGGGGGGAGTTGCAGGGGATGAAGGGAGCCAAAGGATCTAAGCAAGCCGTAGCTCATGTATTACTTTCATTTTAATGCTTTTGAACTCTTACACCATTCCAAGGGAAGAATTGTGAAGTAGACATGCTTTGTCTAATTTGTCAGTAATAGAAAAAATTGTTGTTTCTTAATTTCTTTGGTTCTAGTCCAGTTTCAGCACTAGTATATGATTTTGCTTGGGTTTCTTTCCAGTCTTTACTGAAGTTATCCCTTCTTGAAATCAACCACAGAACTGTTTTTCTTCGATTTTTTCCCTTTTTTTCTTGAAATTAAACTGGTAAAAACTAATTTGGTTATAAGTGAAACAGCAGTTCATTACTATAGATTTGGAGTCCTGTAACGTGGTTTCAGTGGTGTCATGTTTTCCTGATAGATTCAGATCTTTTGTGTGATACACCCATATAATCAAATTAAGAAATCACTCAGGTTAAAACATTTTTCTGTTTCATGTATGGTGGAATATTTCTCCTTGATTGTTTACTACTTCAATTTAAGGAAGTATATTTATAGCATACTACAAATATCACCAAGATATAAATGATATGAAATTATTTTACTAAAGGATTTGATTTCATAAAAAATTGTATTCTGTAGCACTAGTAGTAAAATTTATTTTTCTCCATATAAAGGCTCATTTATTTTTATAGCAATTTGATGACACATCTGCTTGCTTTATTCAGCTGAAAAGAAAATGTTGGTTCTTGGTGTTTTGTAAAATTGCTTTGTTAAATTATTTTCAAAATCGTTCAACTTTTAACAAATGACATTTGATACTAACATTGGAAAGCAATTTCAGCTAATTAAGTAGATCCTTCTATAAACCATTGGAACATTAAGATGACAAACTGTTCATTCAGGATTATTTTAATTGGTACAATTATTGTAATTTTGTTGCAATTATGTGTTGAGCTAAAAGCTTTTGTTTAAATCATTTGAGGGTTTTTTTGTTAATATACATAAGTAAGAAGAAAATAAGTAAAATAAAAACGGAAGATAAGCATTATCTGTTTACTTTTCCATTACAGTGCTTTAGACAAGTATCTATTGAATTATTCTTTTAGAAAAGAATGTTACATGCTTTCAGCAAATCTGTAGAAATTTTAAATGTTAAAACTGAGCAAGATCATTGAAATGTAACTTTTCTGGAAGGTTATTATGTTAATTCCAGTTTTGACACTGTTTAAATACCTTTTAAGAAAAAGGGTGAAATGAACTTTTGAGGGATTTATGAGTTGCTTAATGCCTATTGATGTATTAATTTAAGAAGTGTAGCTATTTAGTGATTACAGAAATTAAAAATAAAGAAGCCGTGGAAGGTGCTACATTCATCACTTTGATTATAATGTTTTCCGCAATCATCTTTGCCCAGGCCAGGTTTAAATAAATCACTTCCTTTAAGCAGAAAATTTAGTATTCTTGTAGACCTCACAGTGAGGCATTACTTCTAAAATACTTAACCTGCTTTCTTGTTTTTCTGTTTCCTTTTATTGCCTTTTACTTAAAATGCAGGGCACATAAAGTTATTATGTTTCTTACTGTGCTAATAGTGCGGTCTCAGTGTTAAAAGGCAATGTACCAGTTGAGTAGTAGGTGGTTGATACCCTCCTTTTTAAAAATTCTTTTGCCTTTTGTAATTCAAATAGCACTGCAAAGCTGTGAATCAATCCGGGCATTTGTAACTGCTTTAACACTTTATTTTAATCATAAAGTATGCCAGAGAGTCGTTTAAAGAATAGAACTTTTAAATATCATTCAGTGACAGTGTGTGATACTGGGTGTGGGAGATTAGTTTAATAAATATCAATCTTTTAAGCATCAGAATGTTTTTTGCTTTCTGAAATCATCAAAAGCAGGAACATTAAAAAGAGGTACTTGAATTGATTAGAGTCACTTTTGCAAAGCAAGCTTTTCTCAATACCTATGGTGATAGTTTTTAAATAGCTATTGCATCTGTTCAATGAAGTCTCTTCTGCTAATATGCGCTGGGGAGACTTAAATTTTTGTCTACATAGATATACCAAACTATAGCTTTCTCTTTTTTTGAGTTTTATTAATGCAGCTTTCTCTTTTTTTGGTCTCTATTAAGATAAATCTTTTATTTCCTTATGTTATATTATTGAACGTATGATGACTTTTTATTCCTGTCTTTATGTGAATAGACATATAAGCGAATGTTCTTTTTCAGTGTCTAAATGACCTGTTGCAATTTTCAGTTTGAGAGAATATTTGCAGCACTGCTGCTGATCTGTTTAAAGTACTGCAAAGTTCCTGGAACTATTTGTGTGATAGCTTTTAACACTGTCACTATATTGATCAGACATGAGAAGAGTAGGAGAAGTAACTTCACTGCAAAGCTGAAGTAGTAGGTTTTGATTATTAGGAATTAGAGATCAGACATCTAATTAGCAGACTGTTAAGCATCAGAATTTCATATTGCACTCCATAACAGCTAAGATTTTCTAGTTTTGTGTTTCTCAGTATCAAACCTCTAGAATTTTTTAAATAATTTTTAATGTCAAGTTATTTCATTATTTTAAGCAACATTTTTGACTTTTACTGTATTGAGAAGAAAAAATTAAAAAGCACATGATAGATAAAACATGACATGTCTTCATACTCATGCCTTCCATTGCTCTATTATTTAATAGCAATTAATAAAGTCATTTGCTTTTTGAATTTTTTGAATGAAAAAGTTAAATGACTCTTGTCCATGCAGTTGCTTGCTCCTGTAAAACGCATGAGAAAAAAAAAACTAGGTGTGCAAAGATTAATTTGAAGCATTTATTTGTTTTTCACCTTAAGGGAGAGGTTTGGAAAGAGCGGGGAGAATGGCCCTTTGGGATATGAGGGCTTGAAAAGAAGTCAGCCTTCCACTAGTGTGGAAACAGCAGGGCAGGCTGCTCCATGAGAGAGGATGAGCTGGGAGCTGAGGAGGGCAGCAAGGCAGGCATGGCATTGTGAGCAAGGGGAGCAATCCCTCAGCAGCCAAATGGGAAAAATGGAGCAGGTTCAGTGATGGTAACCAGGGACAGCAAACAGCACTTGGGTGTGTAGCCACAAGGCACGGGTCGAGGCAGGAAGTTAAGTCCGTGGTCAAGGTTAAGACCAAAGGTGCATAGATGTAGCTTGGAGGAGGACCAAGGGCAACGGTCTGAGCTTAGAAGCAGTTCTTAGCTTAAGCAGGAGAGCCCTGCAGTGAGGCTTCTCACAGCTCTTATCACTCAGCTATGCTGTATCAGAGCCAGCCTTGAGCACCTGCCCCTAAACCCTTGGCTGTGGTAAGAGGTGGGTAAATCCTGTCAGCATATTCCAGGGCTTGACATAACCAATGGCATGGGCAATGTGGGCACTTCCAGTGTGGATGAAGGTGGTTGATTTTGGCTGTTGCCATTTTGCCACCACCCAGCAGTGTGTAGTGAAGATGGTCAATAGGTGCAACAACAGCTAAGCACCTTCCTCTGAGCTATGCTGGCAACATTCAGTGCTGGACACACTGTCAGACTGTGGTGGTTATTTTCTAAGTCAGTCATGGATGTACAAGGTGAACATAATTAGAATAAATTTTAATCTAATTTACAGTCTCTTGAATGAAAGCTAAGATGATGGGCCTCTGCATACTTGTACTAAGTTATCTGTATTTGAGGAAAAAGCCAGAAATAATTCATCATTGTTGCAATATAACTTATTCCACAATGAAAGCAGTTTTTAATTTCATTTGCTCATGGGAAAGAGATGTAAAGTATAGTGGAATGAATTGTTAAGTTCACTTCAATCAGTGAAATGTTTTGTTTTAGTTTCCTAAAACAAAAATTTGTTCTAAAAATTGTCCTTCTAAATTCAAGTAGTTTCTCCTGGAAACAGTCTGTAACACTGACACTTTTTGATGTTTCTGATTTAAAAAATAATTATTTTGCCTCAGGAATCTAGCCCCAAAATGAGAGTAATGTGTTCACAGTGCTTTATTTTTACATCTGCATGCTTATATTCTAGAAAAAGTAACTCCTAAAGTGCTTTAAATGCTAACCTTTTAATTTTTTTATCTGAGAAGTGCAGGCAAGTATGGTTTTTGTGGCTCTTTGCCAAAAGATTATCATTTACATAAATATTTCTTTCAAAGGAATAGTTTAAGACACTGAGCTCAGGAGGTTAGAATAGAGACTTCAATCTGCACACCAGCAGTGGGCTATTGGCTTCTGAACAGTAGCTTTGTTCATCGTATTCAGAACACTGTTCACATTCAGACTTAAGTAGAGCTGGCATTAAAAATCAGCTAATTTGTTTCATGTGATTCATCAGCTGTGTGTTTTATTTAAATCTATGTCACATTCTCTTTTGGCTTTTTATTTTGTAGATTGAAGTGTTGAAGTAGGCCACTCTTTAACTCTTCAGTTCCTGACTTGAAAAGTGACTTTATTTTTACTTTTCTGGTGTTGAACTCCTGTCTAAAATACTAGCAGTAAATATATATAACAAATATATATAACTAAAGTGGGCATTAAGGATCTTGGCTTTTTTGCCATCTGATGTTTGATTTAAAACATACACATTTACAGTCAGTTTAGTTGTAGTTTTATATAAGGCTAAATAGAACAAGCTAAGGTAATTGCTAAATATTAGTGTTAAATATGCATTTCTCAGATTCTGTGGAGTATACAAGTTTTACTTTGATACTGGCAGTGTTCTTATTTTTTCTTTTGGCCTTTCACGCCTTAAGATTGGGAGTACTTTCAGTTTCTATTAGATTTCGTTGAACTCACAGGAGAATGAGCTGTTCCCATTATTTGAAATTGTAACCTTTGAGTGTCAAGTTTGTCTTCTCACAGAAGCAGCACCTTTTATTCTCTTAAGGCTGGAATCTCTGAAGTCTTATATGCACTGAGCTTCCCTAAAGTAGATAACTTGCCCAGTGCCATCTGGGCAATGTCTCATAATGATTTGCAGAATCAGAACCTTTGTTAGAATAGGCTACACTTGCTTGTATGCTTTATATTTGTTACATTTTTCCTGTGCTATAAAGTAACCTCTCACTGTGAATCAGGTTATTCACCGTTTATTACAGTGTTTATTAGACACTGTTTATGACAGCATGTTTATAACATAGTATCTATCCTCTGTCTATTAGGTACACCGTCCATTGTTTTCTGGTAAAATTTACAGGAATTTGTTAATTATACTCTTAGTATATGGCAAGAATGTCATAAAACATTAGATTGAAAAGATTAACACAGCTGAAATACATTTTTAATGCAATGGAATTGCATTTACTTCAAGCATATAGCATTGGGTCTCAATTATTTTATTTTTCTTAACATTAAAAGCTAAGTATTCTGTGTAAATCTGCCACTTTGTCTCTGGAATAATCCCATGGTACATAAAATTCTACTCTATATGGAGGATCTAAAAATAAAGATAAAAAAGATTGTTGCTTTTAAAAAGCAGACAAATTGTGAACTAGGATAAGATTGTTCAGCTAATGGTACACTTAGTTCATTAGCTCTATTAAAAATACAATTCAATTACAACCAGTTGGGGGTTTCTTTTAAGTGTTTGTTTTTTTCTTTTCAAAGACACAATGTGATTGTGAATTTATTTAATGTAAGAGATGCCTGGTGTACTGATTTACTGAATGTGCATGAGTCTCCTTCCTCCCTTCCCATCTATGCATCAGTGTACTCATTTCATCCATGACAGCATTGGCAGTTGTCTTAGCTCTTTTAATTGTCCAGTATTTGGAGAAAATGCTTACAATTTCTTTTAAGCAAGTTACAGCAGCTCACAGAGCAGCCAACGTATCTATGCTGTTCCCCTTTGTCATGGAGTTATAGTCTTAACAAGTCTTTGAAAAGAGCCATTGAAAAATCCTAATTAATTTTAGATTTAGCTAAAGGTTTTTTTGGTTTTGTTTTTATCTTCTCCTAATTTTTTCTATTTTTACTTTATGTACAGTGTGGTTACTTCACTGATATCCATATAGAGTGTTGTCACAGTCACTTCGTAGCCATTACTGTAACTATGTTCACCACTCTCAGTGCATTCTTTCACTGTTTACATTTTTATTATGCTGGGTGTGAGAAATACTTTTTCATTTTAGTAATTTTTAATATATATTATCATTTCTCATTTGATATGAGATACCAGTACTATCAGATGAAACATCAAATAAGATAGGTCCATCTGAACAACATCAGCCTACATCACTTGCTTGGTAGGAGCTTTTCATAAACTTCCACAAGACAAGCATTTAATCGTTTTACTTGTTCCTTCCTGAAAATCACCTTTATAGTAGTGCTCACAAACCCCCACTGTTGCTTGACAATAGTCATAATGCATGAGCAGTCCCTTACATTGATTGTGTCTAATAGTTTTGTTGTTTTCTTTTGTTTGTGGCTTTTACTTAGAAGGTGAATTACTTGAAAACAGGTGGTGCTTGTTTTCCCACTTTTTACAATGGATGCACAGTTAGATTTGGATCAACTTCTAAGATGCCTGTTCCTGTTACAAAAAGTTAGTTTAAAAATTAGATTGGTTTTCCCATGGAATTTCTGAATTGGGTATAGAAATTTGAATAGATATTTGGGGTTAAAGTTCACAAATGTTAACTTCCCCTTATTTTGCATTTAACATTACTGATGTATGGCTTCTTTGACATTTCTCTGAAGTATAACATTAGATCAGATTGTTCAGCAGTTTGAGGTTTTTTACATATTAGAAAACATTACATTGATCTTTCTGCAGACAGTGCAGCTCTTTGTGGGTTCTCTTATTTTTCAGAGAATAGGGAGAATGGGTGCAAGTATACTAGTATTTCACCCTAGAATATTACTTTGTAAACTGAAGTCATACTCTAATAATTACGGTATATGATGTATCTAATCTCACCCCCCAGAATTTCAAAGAATATTCCTACAACTAAAGATGTTGAACCTCTACTTGAAATTGATGCAGATATACGGAACTTCGAAGTATTTTTATCCTCAAGAACGCCTGTCCTTGTTGCACGTGATGTAAGAACCTTTTTGCCTTGTACAGTGAACTTGGATCCCAAGCTACGAGAAATCATTGCAGGTGAGTATCCTTTCAAATAAATGGAAAATGACATATCTATTATTTATTTTAAGTAGAGCTACTTGACGTGTCACACAGAACACTCATTTGTTCATCAGATCATACCTTCAGATTGTCTGATTTGACTTTAGTAAGAGGCCATTCAATTTTACTTAATAGTTTTGCTGTAACAGCCACACCATGCTAGACTACGACTTCTCTTTTGGAGGATGAAGTCCACTGTTCTTGCTTTGCAGGGTGTTTTGGAAGATGGAGGAAACCAGTACACACAACAGTATTTTAGTAGAAGAGATGCAAGTTGACTTCAGATCTTTGTTAACAATTTTGAAATTATATGTAAAACCCTGTAGAAGTAAAGTCAGTGAAACAAAGTCTTCTCCAAGCTGAAGAACTCCAACTCTGTCAGCCTTTCCTCCCAGGAGAGTTGTTCCCTAGAATCTTATAATGGCTTAGGTTGGAAGGGACCTTAAAGATGATCTAGTTCCAAACTCCCTACCATGTGCAGGGACACCTTTCGCTAGACCAGGTTGCTCAAAGCCCCATCCAACCTCGTCTTGATCACTTCCAGTGTTGGGGCATCCATAAGTTCTCTGGTCAACCTGCTCCAGTACCTCATCACCTTCATAGTAAAGAATTCCTTCATAACATCTAATCTAAACCTACTCTCAATTTGAAGCCATTCCCCCTTGTCCTGTCACTACATATCCCTGTAAATAGTCTTTGTCCACCTTTCTTGTAGTCTCTCTCCAGGTGCTAGAAGGCTGCAATTAGGTCACCCCAAAGCCTTCTCTCTGAAAAATCCTAATTCTCTCAGCCTTTCCTCATAGGAGAGGTGTTCCATCCATCATCAGTCATTTTTGTGGCCTCCTCTGGACTTGCTCAAATACATTGATGTCCTTCTTTTTCTGGGGACCCCAGAGCTAGATGCAGCACTGCAGGTAGGGTCTCACCAGAGTGGAGCAGAGGGGCAGAATCCCCTCCCTCACTTGCTGCCCACGCTGCTTTGGATGCAGCCCAGGGCACATTTGGCTTTCTGGGCTGCAAGGGCACATGGCTGGGTCATGTCCAGCCTCTCTCATCCACCAGAACTCCCAAGTCCTCCTCAACAGGGCTCCTCTACATCTGTTCATCTCCCAGCCTGGATTATTACTGACGGTTGACCCAACCCAGCTGATCTTATTAAACCTCATAAGATTGCCATAGGTCCACTTTTTGAGCTCGTCCAGGTCCCTCTGGATGGCATCCCATCTCTCAGGTGTGTCACTGCACCACTCGGCTTGGTGTCATCTGCAGACTGGCTGAGACTCATCTCTTCATTCATGTCATTAATGCTAAGTAACACTGGTCCTAGTATGGACCCCTGAGGGACAGCACTTGTCACTGATTTCTGTCGGGACTCTGAGCCATTTACCACTACCCTCTGGATGCAATTGTCCACACCCAATTTCTTATCTGTGTAACAGTCTACTCATCAAATGTATCTCCAATGTAGAGAGGAGGATATTGTGGGGGACTACATGAAAAGCTTTTTAGAAGTCCATATAAATGCTATCTGTAGCCCTTCCCTTGTCCACTGATGCAGTCACTCCTCGCAGAAGGCCACAGGATTGGTCAGGCAGGACTTCTCTATGGTGAAGCTGTTGCTGGCTGTCTTGTATCACCTCTGTCCTCCATGTGCCTTAGCAAAACTTCTCAGAGGATCTGGTCTATGATCTTCAGAGGTGAGGCTGACAGGCTGCTAGTTCCTGGGGTCCTCCTTGCTTCTGTTTTTGAGAATTTGCAATCTCTCCATCTCTTGATGTAGAGGGCAGCCTCTCCTCCCCTCCTTCCTCTCATGTCCCATTGAACAGCCTGCAGCCATCAATAGGCTCAGTAGGATTCATCCACCAAGTTTCTGGAATGGCAGCTAGGTCATAGCTTTCTAGCAGTATGGTAGCTTCTGGCTCCTCCTGTTAGTTGCCCACTCTGTGCACTGAAGTAGAGGCACCTCAGCTGGGCTGTCAGCTGTGTCATCTTCTTAGAGGAACACCCTTTAATTCCTTTAAAGTATTTCAATGGTGTTTCCCTGTTGGCTTGTGTTATCTCAGGAGTTCCTGGCTGATCTTCATAAGACGTTCAGTGGAGAAATTGTTCCTGATTCCCAGCATGAATGTCTCCTGGCGCAGGTGCCTTTTGCCTGTTGTGGGGAGAATACAGAGCCCCCTGGATCTGGCTTTTTTCTGGTTGCTGTTCTGTCTCAGGGAGGCCAGAGAATGATTCCAGCCATGTCTGTCCTCTGACTCTCTCATGCTTCTTACTCTTGCTGCTTCCTTACTTAACTCTGCCACCAGGCTGGACCAGGGTTGTCTGCCTGGTCATGTCTCACACAGCTGTTGTATCTACTACCATCTGAGACTGGCTCTGGGCCCACCCCCACCCCCCCAATAGCCTGAGACCTGTATGGGAGCTCTGTCTGTGTTGTTACACTCTTTCTGGTGAGTGCAGAGGACTATAGATTTGTCCCGTGTGAATGCCATATCTGAGTTCCTTCCAAGAGGATGATGACCACCAAGGGAGCTCACCTCTTCAGTAGGGTGACTGTACTCTTCCTGTGCCCCAGCCACACAAACTACCTTGTCACACTCCCTGGGCTAAGGTTTGTTGGGACCTTGGTTTCTTTTACACCTCCCAGGTCTTCATAGCACCTGCTGTGAGAGCACTGACAGCCCCTGGTGGATCAGAAGAGGCTCCTGTTTGCTGAGATTTGTCATTCTGCCATGGTGCAGACCAGCCTTGGAGCACCTTCTCTTGGGGAGTGACTGTTAGGTTCCTTTATGCCGCATTAAAAAAAAAAGTAAATGTTTAGAGAGATTTAATATGCTATATAATTTTATGTGCTAAGCCTTCCTAAAGACTCCTATGTAGATGTGATCATCAAGAGAAATCAACCAAATCCAGCTGAAATTTGACCTTCTTGATGTTCTACTTGATGAGTTCTGATTGGAGTTAAATATACAAAGATGTGCTGTAGTGAGTTGACAAACAAAATAAAAACTTTTCCAAATACTTCAAGCAAAATTTATTCTTGTTACCAATTTATTTTTCAGATGTTCGTGCTGCAAGAGATCAGATGAATATTGGAGGACTTCCTTATCCCACCTTGCCTTTACATGAGGCACCTGCTAGAGCAACATCTCTGTTCAGTCAGCCTTCCTCAGCTTGCTCTTCTACAACCTCTTTCAATGGGCCTTTCAATAGTGGAGTTTTATCCCCCCAGCCTCACAGCAGTTACTATAGTGGTATGACAGGACCTCAGCATCCATTTTACAATCGGGTAAATAATCGAGATCCAATTAGCATTCTTCTGATGTAGTCTGGTAATACTGCAGATGTCATCTATTAAATATTAAAATACCCATGCAAGTTTCATTTAGGAGTGGAGAAAAGTCCAAAAGTTGACTAGTTTTGCAGTAATGTTCTGTCACTGTTGTCTGGGGAAGAAACATGGTAAATGGCATCAGAAAAACAAATTACAAAGGGGGAAAAATAATTTTGAGACACTGCTCAATTGTAGGATATTACATAGGGTTTTTTTTCTTTGTATTTTTGTTTTTGGTTTTTTGGGGGGGTAAACTGTGCTCTGTTGTTCACATACTTGCAGATGTTGGAAGGGATCCCTTTTTTTTTGGGGGGTTTTGTTAAAACATACAGAAACTGAAGTGGGAAGATAGATTATAAGAATGTATGTCTGTCTTCCCTTTTGTCTCTTTTTAAAGTTATTCTGTGATCTTTTCCCTAAGCTGATGTTGTACTAGTTTAAAGGAATTAACATGAATTGCATAAAGCATACATTTTTGAGCTATCTGTGGCCCTCAGAGAGCATAGTCCTGGGAATGGCTCACGTGAGAATTGAATGAAGTGCTTTACTGTATAGTCAAAGAAAGTCTAAACTTTCTGGTTTTATGGGATGTATTTGGTATTTTTAAACTTTATTTTTCACTTTTTTTTTTCTGCTGTGCTATCCTGAAAAAACCACAGAGAACTGATATAAGTCATAGCTTACTTCTATATAGAGGAAATAGCCTCAACATTAAGTAGATTTGGCTATAGATAAACATATAATCTGAAAGCTGAAAAGTAAATTGAGTTATTCCTAAACCAGTGTGTGTTAATCAAGGCAAAAGAAGTATATGTAGGACAGAAATTTTAAAGTTATCTATTCTAAAATTGTTCTTATATACCTTCAAGACAGTAACAGAATGCTGTTTTGTTGAAAATAACGTAAAATAATACATATTTTGAAGTAGTCCAACACTGATAAATGCTTGACACATGAATATTTGTGCTGATACTAACTCAGCTTAGTCCAAGTAGCTATTTCATTGGAAGCCCTGTTTTTGTATCTATTTTGCCCTGTTTTGTGTTACTGTACGTGACAAGGTTTAAAGTCAGGGGTGATAAACTGTTGAAACTTGTATGGGGGTTTTTGGCTCCAATAAGCACTAGAGAAATAATTATTGGTGAGTCATAAGCTGTTCTTATGTAAAGTTTATTTGTTCATTTGTGTTAAGACTTACAGGCATGCTTTTTTGCCTGCTGAAAATTAAAATACTTAAATTTTAGCCTTTCTTGCAGGAATTTTATACAGCCCTTCTAAAGTATGATTGTTTTTAGTGTGTCATTTAATAAATAATGTCAGAGAACTGTATTCATTACTTTGTACTCATAAAGGTACTGTCATTGTGGAGATGATGTTTCTTACAGGGAAGGTCACAGCAGTAGGCAAGTCTAATTGGGATTTCCTGGGTGGGAACAAGAAATTAGGGTATACTTTTTTTTACAAAATAGGAGAAAAATCCTTGATATCTTGATAAAATGATATTTTGCTACATCCATTAAACTTTGTAGGCTATCTCTAGACTTGAAGAGCAACTCTGCACTGGTTTATGCCCAATATATATTCATATTGATCTCATATTTTCATGATACCTGTATTGTACTTCAAATGAAGATTGAGTCTGTAGTGCTTGGCCTGTAATGGAGAATTAATCCCACTGTTGGGAAACTGTGGAGTAGCTGAAATGGTCTCAGGGGTTGATTAGAATTATGAGAGGATTGTGGGATAATTGCCTTAGTGGACAGATTTTTTCCATTCCTTTGTAGTTTGATATGCAACCAGCAAGCTCCCTGTGTGTTTCAGAGAAGAGGCTCTGCAGTGAGAGCTGGGCACTTGAATGCAGTTTGATTGTTAAGCATTTCATGATTGGGGGTTTTCCACATGGTTTAAGCTGTTAGTGGAAAACTAAGGCATTAAATTATTCTGTGGTATTTTCTGGGAATTAATCTCTCTTTAAAAAAAAAGTTCGCATTATTTGTAGAGTGTGCCTTATGACAGTGGAATAGTTTAAATTCAGTGAACTTTCCTGCATCATTCTATACTAGCCAAATAATAATAAGACAAAGGCTAGGTAACCAAATTTCCCCATTTAGACTAATGGTTACAATATTTTGTAACTTTATATGTTGGAAGAGCATATGAAATTTTTGTGGTAATTGCGTGAAAGTGCTCAGAATCTACCTCTAGCAGCTAAGAATATGGAACCATTTTTATTTTCCATAAAGTGCGTGAAGTTGTAGCATATGCTGTCTACATAAATGATATACTCAGAAATTAAACTTGAATTTCTCTGTTTGCTTAGAGCTGCTTCTAAATATAGAAGTTTTTAAGTCCTTATTGGCAAATCTAAAATGGAATATTTCAACAAATTTTACTCCTTTCTCGTAGATTATCCATTGAGTCATAGAATTATTTACTCTACACTGAATTTAGTGCTGTAGACTAATCAGAATCTTGTCATGTGCAGAAACACAAATCAGCTAATATGTTCTTTTGTGAAGTAACTGGATAATGCAATTTTGAAAATGCTACACATAGAAACGTGAGAAATACAGCCATTGTTTTGAGATTTCTTTTAGGTTTTTATGGTGTTTTGTTGGTTTTTAGTTGTTTTGGGGTTTTTTTATTATTATTTTGGGAGTTTTATTAAGAACTGGGCAATGAGTTGAAAGCAATGAGTGCTCTAATTCTGCTTTTCCTAAAGTCTAAATTAACACTGTCCCATAAAATGGTATTTATATTGAACAACCTGCATTAATGTATTTCCAGCAAAACAAAGCTCCAATACTGTCTACTATAAGCATCTATTCATACCTTTATAAAATCTAGAGTTTGTGGAAGCCCCCAGGTTGGGTGCCACAAATATGGGAAGTTCTAGTGATGTTATTATGTATCACACTTTTTGTTTCGTTGGTATAATTATCTTGGCTATTATGAATGATCCAAAGTTTTACTGAGTATCTGATTTTTAGTTTAGAGAGTCAGAAAGTGAAATTGCCAGAATTATTGTTAAATTATCATTTTCCCATATTGAAAACAGATGTTAGAGTGTAGCTATCAAAACCATTCTGACTCTGTTCCTCCAGAAAACTATACCAGAGCACCCATTGGCTTGGAGGAAAATAAGGGGGTCATTGGCTGAGTGATTTTGAAGAACTCATTCCAGAGCTTTTGATTGAATTCTGTTCAATGGTTCAATGCAAAAATTAAAGAAAGCTATTAGTAATTGCTCTTTTTTTACTTTATGAAACTCAACTAGAGGATGTGTTTTGTTGTAATGATTTTTATTTTATTATTACATTTTGATTTGTGTAATTGTTTGTCCCTTTTTTGTTACACCTTTTTTTTTTTCCATAGCCATTCTTTGCCCCATATCTTTACATGCCAAGGTATTACCCTGGCAGTTCTCATCTCATCTCACGTCCACCACTAAAAACGAGTTTGTCCAGAGATCAGAACAATGGCCTAGTAAGTATTTTGAAGGGTAATTCAAATACTAACCTAGACAATAAATATAGTGGGCAATGAAAATGAAGGTTATTAATCATGACTCTCTGTTAGACAAGTAGAAGCTTTATATTATAAATATTTTAAGCAAAGGTGTTATTAATATGTAATGTAAATGTATTTTGTTTTAACTTTAGAAATACCTTACAGAGCAAAACCAATTCTAGCATCCAAGTATATAGATTAGAGGAGAATGACCTGTGCTACTGGCAAAAAATATATTAATGAAAATGCCAACTGTATTATAGTACCTAAATAGATGTAGTGATATAAGAAAATGACTGCTACTTGTAAATTCGTGTTCAATTTTTTTATGTCACAAATTCTTTGTATCTGGAGAAGATAAAATTTCATCCTTTAAAGTTGTAAAGAATTCTAGAAACTGGAAGATCAGATTTAAATGTTAAAAGAAATATTTTTAATATTAAAGTGAAACAAAATACATTTTATCGTGTTTTTGCAAGTACATATGATTCAACTTTACCCATTAGAAGGGCAAAACTAGCAGACTTTTCTAACTTCCTACAGAATAATAAATTATCTATTTAACAGTATTTATTTTACTGACAGATGGCTGTTCAAATGGAATTATGAACTAAGGAAAGATAAAAAAGTAAAAGCCTCACTTTTTGGTTGCTTTAACTCTAGGCTACAATTGATACAATGAGCAAGGCTGTTAAAAGGTGGTAAAAACTTTAATCACTTAAAGAAAAAAAAAGTGTTTCTATTGAATTACGTATTATTATGAGATCATTCTCATTCACTGTTTACTTCATAATTTTTGTTGATCCCTTGATCATTTTACCCAAACCATAATATTTTGTTGTTGTTAGGATGTTATCAAGGAGGATGCTGATGAGGGGCTTCCTTCACCCACAGACCCCTCAATGGTAAATGAGTAGTCATGTGGTGTGGAAATTTTAGCATCTCATTGCTTTTTCAGCAGTAATGAGTCTGCATTAATCATAACTGCAGTTCACTAACACTGCATCAGTGGCTTTGGTGGGCAAATAGAGTAGTTGAAAACTAATGTAGTTCGTGAATGAATTTAAAAGCTAATATTTCACTTGTAAGATGTACTCTATTTTTCCCTGTAGTTTTCCCCTTGCCTTTCTCAGTAGCTGTGGTGAGCTTTCAGTAAAGTGTTGTGGTAGCTAAACAGAGTGTAGAATGACAGCTGGTCATTCAGTGCTTAAGTTTTAGAAGTAATTGTGTTTTTCTGCTTCAGTCAATGCTCTCGCCCATGCCCTACTTCTTTAGTTGGTGACATAAAGCTATTACAGATAACAAAGTATAAGGAAGCTTTGATAGAAATGGAAGAATAAAACACTACTGGTCATAAGCTTATTCTTGAGTCAGAATTTTAACAGTTACCTTTTCTAAGACTTGTTTTGTTTTATCCTAAGTATTCATACTTAGGATGTCATCTTTATGGTATACGTTTTAACTCTAATTATGATAATCGTGATTTATACTAAAATAAAGTTTAATGTGACTGTCATGATTCTCTTAATATTTGCTGCCAGTAGTTGTTGATGACAGTTATAATTTGATTGTATTTACTTTTCTTTTTAGTAAATCATTGCAAAAATGTCTTTCTAAGTTGTGCACTGGAAAAAAATCAAACCCCACACAGATTCCAAACTCTGTTTAACTGTACATGACTTACACTGAGAAACTATGTATGTGCAGTGCAATGGAAAAGCTGCACTGAATTCCTCTCTCCCAAGTAATTTGCTTCCTTGTGTGAAGGGATGTTTCTGAAGTAACTTTTCCTTTGGAAAAGCCATCCTTGGGTTTAATTCCCTATCTCAGTATCCCATTCTTTTCCCAGACCTTTGAGACTTACCAATGCAAGGAGAATTAAGGACTTTTTCAAAAGTATTAGCGTGATGGCTGAAGAGTGTGTGTCCCTGTGAGTATGGGAAGGGACACAAGACTGGAAAAGTGGGATTTAGTCTTGGGGCAAAGTAGTGAATGAGTTCCAGCAGCGCAACTGGACCTGGATGCTCTTCTGCTTGCTGCTGAGTGTGTATCTTAATGCACAATTAGGTGCAGCTTCAAACAGCAGTTTAAAATACTCCTGTGAGTTAATCTATTGCCTCTAAGTAAGAAAATACAGGAATTAAAACATTAAAAAGAAACTTCCTTTGAGATATTGGAAGATTTTGTTAAATCTGTTTTTAAATTTAATTTATACTATTGTGAGTCTGTAATGCAACATATCAGATCATATAGTTTTCTATGACTTAGCAATATTTAACCTATGTTGTAAATTTGAAACTGAATTTTTTTAAAGTCTCTTGGGAAGTTGACAAGAAGGTTGTTAGTCGGGATATAGTATGTGATGTCTTATCAGGGTTTCATCTACTCTAAATCCGCTTCTTTTGTCAACTTTATTGAATTGCCTATGAATGGAAGCAATATTATATTTGTGTTATGTGCTACAATTATCTGTAATGATGGGTACAATAATTTCATCCAGCTATTTAGGTAGCTCTTAATTGATGGGTCGTTGCTACTGTATAAGTGATCCAACTTATTAAATGGTTTGGTGCACGCAAAGTAATTAAATAAACTAAAAAAACCTGCACAAAGTAATTAATGAACACCAAGAAGTGTAATTGGTTTGGTGATTGAAAACAAGAGGAGCATGTAGAATCAAAATTGTCTTTCATGCTAAACTGGCAAGGAGCCAGAAATGTTGCAACTCCTGTGTAAAAAAGAGAATAATCATTGTTTTGAATGCTTGTGTCATAACAGGGTGAAAAAACAGGATTACTCTGTACTATAATTTTTCTTTTCATACAGATCATAATTTCTGCTTATTGCATGAGTTGACAAAGCTGTGTGGAGGCTGTTATGTGATCTAGTTATGGGTCTGCTATTGCTATCAGTCTAATGTTGGAGTGACCAAGTTCTGGAATTCCAGACTGTCATCATTAGTCTCATAATATCTGCATAAATTTAGGCTCTCTTAGTAAAAATCAGGAATATTTTGAGTATAGTCATCCTGTATCAAGAATTTTATGTCAGCCACCTTCTATAGATTCTGTTGCTGATGATAAAACTTATCTATCTCAGACCATAGTTTACTATTCTTTGCTGAATGGATCAAAACATAGATGTCAAACTGGTAAGTTGACCAAATACCATCTATTTAGTTGTATCAGCATGAAGGTGCATTGCAAATTTTTGGCTATCAGCTTAAGTCTCTAATGAAAATAGTCTTAAGATGCCAGCCTGTGACATCTGTGATGGAGACAAACATGCATTTCTGTTGGTTTTACTGTACAAATGCTTATTTCTGAATAACTTCAAAAACTAGAATTCTAGAGTGCCCTTTTGAAGAGTTTGTAGGTGGATTGCAGTGTTACCAATCATGGAATGATAATGTGGAATGGTTCACAGAATCCCCTTTTATATTAGAAATCAAACTAGCATTAGCAGTGCTTATCTGTCATAAACTTGATTTTGTGCTTTAGTTTGCATTATTAATTTTGACTTCTTAGGAAGTAGCTTGTTCCAATATAATTACTTTGTTTAAATACAGTTTTTCATACTGCACTGAACATATAATCCCTTAAGATGTAGTATATGTGCTTTGAATGAGGACTAATGTGGCCCAGAGCATGTAGTATAGATAAATATAGAGTACTTACTGAGAAACTGGAAGTACTTTCCAAAAGTTTGAGCATGAATGAAAATGTATGGCATGGGAGTTTTCTTATGTAGATTTCTTATGGATTTTCCAGTGCTTTTGTGTAGCATTTTTGTGCTTTAAATATTTGTGCTTATAAGAAATAACTTTTCTATTCTGGGGGGTGCTGGTTTGTTTTTTTGGGAGGGTGGGGGCCAGGGGAGTTGGCAGATTTGGTTAGATAGAAGTTTGAGAAGTTATTTGAGGTACATTGGTAGTATAATTTGATCTCGAAATGGCAGGAGAATATTTCATTAAAAGAAGGATTTTCTGTCAGAAACATAATTAAAACCCTTATGCAAAACGGAATATAGCAAGTAGTTTTTTTACAAATGCAAAACAGAATAGTCTGCTCATAAAAATAGTATTTGTATAGCATATCCTAAATGTATATTTTGAAGACCTATTTTAAAAGTTTCATCTCATTATGAAAATATCCTGTGTTTGTCCTAACCCTGATTTCCTCTGTTTACTTCAAAGCATGTTCTCTGTCTGTTCAACTTTTATGGTGTCACTTTAAGCTGTTGTTTCTTTTAATTCTGTTTTGTCCTTTTCTCAAAGCTGTGTAAGTCTGAGTTAAACAAAAACAGACAGGTACAGCCACTTTCTGTGAATTCTCATTCACTTGTTTCAGAGTCATTCCAGAAGCTATCATACTGGTGCTTCATGCTGGGCTGTCTGTAAACTAATGCTCATTACTAGCCTTGAGGTTTGTTTTGACAAGCTGCTTTTAGCTTTTGCATGGCAAATACTTTTCAGACTAATGTTCTCTAAGCATCTCTAACAAAACCACTAAGGCTGAAAAATGTGTCAGTTTAAGTACAGTTTTAATTCACTTACATGATGACAATATCCCTAAAGCTATTACATTACTTATTCTTCAGAAAGTGCTTTTCATAAGGAATGATTTGGATTAATGTGCATCTATTTCAAACAGTTCACACTTTTACAAAAATAGTCTAAATATTTCCGCTTTTATGCATCTTCTTTATACACTGAAAGCAAAGTTTCTAAACTAGGTCTTAATGCATGCAGAAAGAATTGCTTGTCCTTGATTGTTAGAAAAATATTTTGATCTGAACAAGAATCTGTTAAATTAGAAGTGTATAAAACTTTTCTTCATTTATTTCTGGGTGTATCATAGATAATGTATTTAATAGATTCTGAGAACAAAGGCAACTGCTAACACATGTTGCTTAGGGATGATTTATTTTAGTGGTGCCACAATTTAATTTTGGCTATAACAGTTTGTTTTATTTTAATTGATAAGCCTTCTTTCAAAAAATAATTAAGATTTGAATTAACTTAGTATCTTATCTTTGTTGATGTATTATCTAACTCATGCCAATAGTAAATAGTGTGTTTAGGAGGAAATAATGGATAAAGCTGGTATTCTGAAGAAAAACCCACAGTGATTCTTAAATAGGAAAATTAAAGATGTTCATAAAAGAAGTATATGATAAATAGATTATGGGGGGAGCTTCATTCTGTCATTTCCATCATTTTGATGATTGGCTTATATCCGTGACACGATACAGATTTTAGATGTACTAAAAATCAGACTAAATTAAGACTTAAAATTTGTCCTTTAGATGCCTATATGATAACTAATTAGCTATTGTAGGCACCTAATTAGGGAGACATTGCAGAATCTGAAAAGTAGCTGTCATGTCCTCTGAAGGAATACCAAGCCCTAGTTTAAGTGCCTAGACCGGAGTGGAATTAAAGAGTTTAATTTTTGTGCAAAAACTTAGATAGATTGCCTTCCCAGAAAATGGGATGTATCTTTTGCTTGTTTGTTACCCAGTTGACATGACATTAAAAAAAAATGAGGAATGGTTAAAGAAACAAAGATTGGTGCCCCAGCTATTTCCAGGCAAATGTGTGAACTGCCAGGTTCAAATTCCCCACAACCCCCAGTAGTGTTCCCAAATGAAGCTTATAGTTACACACTTTAAAGTCCATTTCAAGGACATCTGGTGGAGAACTTTGGGGAAATCACATGTAATATCACCTAAACTTTGAAACTCACAGTAGCTTGAGTGGAGAGTGTGCCTAGCTCCCCAGATCAGAGTATTTTTGATAATGATAAGTCAGAAATAACTCTGAAGTAGTAAATAATGAGGTTTTAGATTACTGACTTGGAATTACTAATTGAATAAATTCTTTGTAAATATCCTAGTTTAGATAATTCAGATATAGTTAATGGTGTTCTCTATGATAACTCTTGGTTTCCATAAGTGATATATTGGGATCTAGTAATTTATATTAATTCTGAAAAATTAAACACCTTCAAAGTAATTAAATAAAAATAGGACAGTATTACAACTCCAAAACCAGTCTTCATTGGTGATTTGAGGAGTATAATAAAACTTGGTTAACTGGATAGTCAAAATGCACTTTTGCATCCCAGGGTTTGTGCATGTGATGATGACCCTTGAAGCTTCAAAGCTCTTTTGCATCTTCCCAAAATGAGCTGTTTGGTGCACAGTCTGCAGTGCTGAACCGAAAACTTCATGTTCAGAAAAAAGGGAGGGTGTAACCTCCCTCACAAATGGAGAGCATACAAATATTTTCTAACTGATAGAACTGATTCTGATTTTGCTTTTAGGAATTTAGAATCACTAGTGTAACTGTGCACAGGTTCCCATCCAGGGGGAATGTGTTTTGTTTTTTAAAGAACATACTGCCTTAATATACTGTGTATCTGCAGATGCATTTGTTTCAGTTTTCCACCCTTTCTTTGAAATTCTCAGAAGCTAGCAACAGGACAACTCTTGTATTACAGAGCTGAATTATAAATAATTTCTACCTGAATCTTGCCCAAGTTTGAGGTACATGAAGCATCCTCATAGTATCTTGTAGGGCATTTGCAGTGCTGCTGTTTCTGTAGTGTGGTACACAGTCCCTTGTCTGATCTTGCAAAGAGCTGAAGAAACCTTTGGAAAATGAACAGTTATTGTTAAAATTACCCAATGAAGTTGAGGAGTTATCTTTGTTTTGAGTGTCTTTGAGTTTTAGGTCATCTTTGATAGTAAACCAGGAGTTTTTAAGATAGAAAAATCTAAGTTGTATCTACGTTGAGAAAAAACCCCAAACATCCCAAAACCAAGCTACCTACTAAAGTTAGGGGAAAACTTGAGTGAAACTGCATTGTAAATTGTACCTAATATTTCTGATTTTTATGTTTCTTTTCTTAAAATTATATAGGAGAGTTATTTTGTCACAAAGGCAGGACTCAAGATGCTGTTTTTTTTCCTCCTATAAATATGTATAATGAATGTTTCCCAATATACAGGTATTCTGATAGTAATTAAAAATGCCTGTGCATTCTTATTCTCATCTCTTAATTTTAAAATGTAGTTGAACACAGCTTGATTTGTGTTAGTGTGTATTGTGAATTTCTGGGTGTACTGAGTACTGGAACAAGTCTTATGTGCACGTTTTCTCACAGGGAGCAGGAGCAGGCACAGGGTCAGCCACAGGAGCGTCACATGTATCTCTGAGCACAATGGGTGTGGAAGCTGTGTGTGAGAAGCTAAAGCAGATAGATGGTCTGGACCAGAGCATGTTACCTCAGTATTCTGCAACTATAAAAAAGGTATCAGTTGAATTTCATTTATGTGTTTAGTTCATAAGCATGGAGATATACACAAGGAAAGGAAAATATTTAGTTGCCTCTTTTCTTGAAAATGTTTATTTAAACACATCAGATGTTAAAATAACATCCTAAGCTCTGTGCATGACAAGTTTGGAGGACATTTTGATACAAGCATTCATTTTTCAGAGAAAATGCTCCCTGTTGAAAAGGACAAACAGTCAGAAATATAAATGCTGATGATACTGGTTATTCTGAGAAAAGAAGCAAGAAAAATGTTTTCAAAATTGCTATGTGTGATTAAAAAACAAAAAGGGTTGCAAATGTGTTCTGTATCTAGGTAGCAATATCCCTTTCTTTTTTCTCTGTGAAAAATTGGCACATCTCCCCTGTTGTAAATGAGTGGCGAAGATGGTTCCATTTCTTTATCACAGTCCTCATCTATTTGCTTCAGAAAAAGGTCACTGTATGTTTTTCTGCCTCTCTGCTTTTCTGTGATCGATACATTAACACAGAATTATTTTTTGCTCTTTAACTTTTTTTTCACCATTCTGTGTGCTCTTTTTTACAAAGAAAGAAGGGAAAATATGAAGGTTGTCATTAGTCAGTGTTTTTGCTGAGTTCACTTTGTTCTGGAAGCTTATCATATCTTAAATAATATGGGAAGGATTTGATTCAAGGATTAAGAGACAGGTTTATCATAGAAAGCTTCAGCAAAGTTATTTAAAGCAAGAAGTAGAATGTTAGATTGCAAGTCGTTAAGTTAAGCTGCAAAAAATTTCAGTTGCTTCTGTTGCTCCAGAGTGCAAGAAGAATGTCCTCATCAGTTTTCTCTAATGAGATTCCTCTAACTTATATTCTTGCTTTTTTTACAAGGGATATAATGTAAAAAAGAAGGAAGAAAATGGCTCAGCCTGGTCTTTTTACTGGTTTAACTAAGACCATCTGCGAGAATATGGGAACAAAACCATTGAGAGTATAAGCAGAGCTCTCAACTTGGGTCTTCCATTTTCTCTCTGCTCTCCTAAGACATGCTTCCTCTTTTACATTCTATCCATACACTGATACATTGTATAAAGAGAAATACCTCTGGTTGTTATGTAATGAAAATGGTTCTGTGTTGAATTTGGTGCTTTTGGAAGTTAAGCATTATATAAACATGCCAAATTTAAGGAATCACCTTTCTAGAATGTAGGTGTTCTTTAAGCACTTCTGTGTTGATCTCTGATTGATGATGAACATTAGAAAGAAGTCTAATCTTCTATCCCTGGGCAGTTCTGATGATGGGAGGAATGTAGGCCTGTTTTATGCAGAGGGGGAACTTAGTGGAGGTAGTACTTGATCTTAGATGCCTCAAGCCAGGGATCAGATGCTGCCTGGGGCTTCATTGTCTGATTATCTTCAAATGTGTCTGTAGTCCATTTGTGTTCTGAGTTGGAGAAATTTAAGCAGGTTAATGTGGATTATTGTCCCTGAAATTTTCTACCCACTTATGTGTTGTTTCCTTACGACTGTATATAGGACACTATCATATTGCCTTTTATATACACATTTTTAATGGGTGTAATATTTCCATTTTTTCCCATGACACATAGCTGTTTCTTGTCCATCAGAAATGATCACAAAATACACTTCTATTAAATCATATGGTTATTATATAGAATTGGACTTAATAGTGACTTTGGGAGGTTTCACTGGTAGACTGCATCTAGCTTTACCTCTACATTTTTAGTCTGTTACTGCCATGCCATAAGTCCTGTGTCCATAATTTATGTTATTTTGTTTTATTTTTTTAGGCAAATATAAATGGCCGTGTCTTGGCTCAATGCAACATTGATGAACTGAAAAAAGAAATGAATATGAATTTTGGTGACTGGCACTTGTTCAGGAGCATGGTAAGAATTTCTGTTCAGTGTTCAGATCATCATAAATTATCTTTTTCAATATGAATCTTTTTTATTTCTGGTTGCTTTCTTGTTGTCATCTTTCAGTTTGTAAGTATTGTCTTAAAGCATGAATGCGTTAAAGCATGAATGAATAGCATGAATCTGCTATTTTGTTACTTTGTCTTTTTGTCTTAAGTGCTAATAAGTAACTGTTTGCCTATGGATTTGCATCTTAATTGATTGTGAGCTCTGGAGGTTTGCCTCCTTTTTTTGTGGGATGTGTTTTTTCCTGTATGGGTTCCTGTCTTGGTTTGAAAGACAGGTCTGCTAAGGAAGGCAGGAGCCTCTCTTGAAATGGAAAATGTAAATTCATTCCTTCCCTCTCTCCAAATTATTTTAATTTTTAAATTAAGGAGCTCTCAGGCAAAGATACGGGAATAGGAATAACAGTTCTTTACTAGGAAAATTAAAATAAAAATACAGTAATACAAAAAAGCAAAGAGTCAAAATACAGCCTGACACCCCGTCCGTCAGGGTGCTGGTATCAGTCCCATTAAATGGTGGCTGCAGTCCTCCTGGATGACAGATGTGGTTCAGTTGAAGCAGTGCTCCTGCAGAAGGTGCAGTTTTCCTCTGAAGGTCCAGTGATGATGTAGAAGGGTCTGGTTTTCCTCTGGAATCCAGTGGAAAAAGGCTGCTCTGATGTTCCAAATCTCAGTTTTTATCTAGGTAGGTAATGCTTGGCTCCTGCCCCTGGGTGGGGCATTTCACAACAGGATGATGTAATTTTATCAGTCATGCAGTGGGACTCAATGGCCCATTAACAGAAGATATTTCCCTGAAGGAAGGATGGGTTGTGGAAAAGATAAAGAGCACTGCCTCACCTGGTTTTAACAGATGCTCCATTAGCAGAAAATAGTCCTCTCTGGAGATAAGGATCACTGCCCCACCTGGTTTCAACAGATGGTGATAGAATACAATACATACTTTTGGTTACATCCTGCATTGCAACCCAAGACAGTTCCCTTTTTGAAATGTGCCTATTTTAGTGAAATTAAGTTCTGAAATGGCCAGAACTTAACTATTTTTTAAATCTCTGCTCTACTCTTGAAGTTAGTCAGGGAATTCAAAGTATGTGTAACAATAAGTGCAAGGAATTGGGCAGCCAGGCTGTTACAGTGAGGGTTATGCATCACAGAGAACTGAGTTTTCTCTTAAGTATTTTTAGACTATTGTCAGTTTTCTTTCTTGAAATAACAGTGTGTCTCTCAACTCTAAGTTAGTCTTGAAAACACCAAGAATTACATTCTGAAATTTATTGTTAGATATGAAGTGTTTGGTTTTGGTTTAAAATTTATAATTTATCACTTACTAGGTTTATAAGAACTAAAGTATTTTTGTGCAATATGAGTTTCTTCAAGGGTTTGAGCAGTAATAAGAATAATTTGTAAATACAAAAGAATTATCAAAATATTTTTCTTTGTACTTTTTTGTGGTCAAAACTGCATATACACTTCTATAGCTGTGAACATCTCATTCCTATTTTTAACGGAATTCTTGTTTATCAATTTTCAGAACTTCTTCTATTTATGTAATTACACTTAAACTCTCTCTCTTTGTGTGTTAAGATACTTGAAATGAGAAATTCAGAAAATCAAGCTGCTCAGGAAGATGCTCGTGGAGCAACGGAGCACAGTACAGCTGCGATTGCTCACAGTGACCTTACTCGCCGTGCTGGCCATAACACCGAGCTGCCTCACACTGAGCTGACAGGTCTTGCTGGTCAAGCTCCCTACACACTGAACTTCAGCTTTGAAGAACTCAACACAATTGGTCTTGATGAAGCTCCTCCACGTCACAGTAACTTAAGTTGGCAGGTATTTAATAGAGAAATGTACTCCGCTTGCTTAACTGTATGGAAAAGAATTTTTTTCCAGTCTTGGATATAGACAAGACAAGAAATAAGTCTCTAGGACAGTTCATATGCTTTCAGTTCTCAGTCTTGGTAAATCTAGGTCTGCAGAGATGTGAACTTGTAACCATCCTCTGAGTTGAAGTCTTTAGTCTTTGCCATCTGAAAACTTTCCAGTAATCACTCTTCAGGAGAAAAAAAACTAAAGCTATCATGCTTTTCTCATCTAACCTAGGGTGGTGTCTTCCAAGGCTTCTGTATTTTTGTATTATTCAGGCTTTGTGTATGAAATATTTTACCTGTGTGTTAACCAGAGGTTAGCCCATTCAACAAATTTATTTGTTAGGTTTTTGAAAATGGACAACTACAGTGCTCCATGACATCAGAACCTTGTCCTTACAATGCATAACCTGTTCATAGATTCCAGAACTGTCATCCTTCTCCAGCTGTGGTTTCTGCCATAAGTTGTGGTCAGTTTTCTTCTGCATCTTATGAGACCACCTGAAGTGTTGGATTTTCATTTGTCTGTCCTTAAGAAATAAGACAAATCAGTTGGTGGCTAAGTAGTGGTTAGAATTTTAAAAAAAAAGAAACAGTGAACCCATTGGGGTGAACCCTTTTCATCTCTAAAAGTAAATTCTAAAATCTTGAAGGTGCAACAAAATAAAAAGACATCCCAAATTCCTAACTATAGGTGATACCCAGAGATAGATTTCTATCCCATGCATGCTTGTGTGTGTTTGTAGGATACTAATTACCCTTACTGCCCATTTCCATGGAGTATCAATGTATTTTTTTTTTTTTGGACCAAAGTGGTATTATGCACGTTTAATGTATTTGAATAAACAGTGCTTCTGATGCCTATATAGTTATCTGAAGTTGAATCAAAGGAATGAGAAAGGTAGTTTGTCCTTAAGAAAATGTTAGAATTCACCTGTTAGAATTTTTTAACTCAGTATTGATTAGTATTGCAGCTTCTCTGTTATGGTGAGTTGACCCTGGCTGGATGCCAGGTGCCCACCGAAGTGTCTTTATCGCTGCCCTCCTCAGCTGGCCAGGGGAGAGGAAATAAAATGGGAGGCTTGTGGGACAAGATAAGGGCAGGGAGAGATTGCTCACCAGAGACCATCATTGATAAAACAGACTACACTTGGGGAAATGAGTTTAATTTGTTACCAGTCAAATCAGAGTAGGGTAGTGAGAAATAAAACCAAATTCTAAAAGCAGACATGGAGGCAAAGAGGGTTATGTTTGTCAGATAACTGATTTTTCTTAAATCAGATATATGCAAAGGAATTTTGCCTTTAAAATTGTTTTTGAAATATGTTTAACATTTAGATGAATTCTTGCCATCTTTCTAATATAAAATGCAAATTTTGTAAATGTATGAACTGTATTAGAAAAGCCCATCTTGATATACAAATCCAGTTTTTATAATTATATACTCAAAAGAGTTACTCTCAAATGTACTGGATAAAATGCTTGTTTTGTGGAAATTTTCCATTATGGGAACCAACAATAGGAATGTTTTCTAAGTTTAGTTTGTTTGTGTGATTCCATATATGTTTATAGTAAGCATATTTTGATTATACTGTTTCCAACTTCATTTACATAATCTCATTTGCAGCAATGAAAATAATAATTTAAGTATATGCTTAATGCTCTGAGTTATTTAAGAAGATTGATAAAAGTAAAAAGAAATACTTTAACTGTTACCTTTCTCTCTTCTTTTTTTTTCCAGTCACAAACTCGTAGAACTCCAAGTCTTTCAAGTCTTAACTCTCAAGATTCTAGTATTGAAATATCAAAGCTCACAGACAAGGTGCAGGCGGAGTACAGAGATGCATATAGAGAGTATATTGCTCAAATGTCACAGTTAGAAGGAGGTGCCAATTCTACCACAGTAAGTGGGAGGTCCTCCCCTCATAGCTCAAGTGCTTTCTATATGGGCCAGAGCACATCGGGGGGCTCCCTGCACGCCAGTGCAGAGCCGGAAAAAGGAAAAGATGGTGAACAGAAACAAGATGATGGAAGAAAGTCCTTTTTGCTGAAGAGGAATGATGTTGATTATAGTACTTCAGGTGTTTCTACCAATGATGCATCTCCTTTGGATCCTATTACTGAAGAAGATGAAAAATCGGATCAGTCTGGTTCCAAGCTTCTCCCAGGAAAGAAGTCTTTGGAAAGAACAAGTATTTTCCAGGCTGCAGATTTAAAGCTTAAGGGAGTTACTCTCCGCTATCAGAAACTTCCCAGTGATGAAGATGAGTCAGGAACTGAAGAATCAGATAATACTCCACTTCTTAAGGAAGGTAAAGATAAGAAAACAGATATCAAAACAGAGAAGCAGCCCAAATCTCCAGAACATGGTTCTGAACCTATTAGGACCTTCATCAAAGCAAAGGAGTATTTGACAGATGCCCTTTTGGATAAGAAAGATTCATCTGACTCTGGTGTAAGATCCAATGAAAGTTCTCCAAATCATTCCCTCCACAATGAAGGAGCAGATGATTCACAGCTTGAAAAGGCAAATCTCATTGAGCTTGAAGATGACAGTCACAGTGCAAAAAGAGGAATTCCACACAGCCTTAGTGGCCTTCAAGATCCAGCAGTGGTTCGCATGTCTATTTGCTCAGAAGATAAGAAGAGCCCTTCTGAAAGCAGCCTGATAGCAAGCAGCCCCGAAGAGAGCTGGCCAGCCTGCCAGAAAGTCTATAATTTAAACAGAACCCCTAGTATAGTCACCTTAAATAACAACAGTGCTCCAAGCAATCGAGCTAATCAAAATTTTGAAGAAATACAAGGCATCAGAGATCCATCTCAAATTATCCTGCACCCTGGCTCAGGTTCCAATTCAACTGCAGTTCAGAATGAGAACCTGAAGACAGTGGCTCACAAGCGAGGCCAGCGTTCAAGTTATGCCAGGCTTTCAAAAGATTCATCAGAGCTCCACACTGTTGCAGCCTCAGAGGGGGCTGGTTTTGGAGAAGAAAGAGAGAGTATCCTGTGAAAAGCAGCCAGGTTAAAAAGAGTATGCTCATGAATTATAGCTTGGAATTCTTTGTCAGTCTGTGGTTGCATTAATCTCTGTAGTTCAAGCTTTCAATATTGTAAAAGAAAGCCTAGATTATTTTCAGTCATTTCTCTGAAAGGAGGAGTAATTTTCACAAGTTGCTACTTCAGACCTTCCCCACATATAAAAGCAGTAGTTGTCAGCATGGAAAATCAGTTCTTTTTTAAAACACTGTGCAAAAGTTTGGTCAGGGGCAGATTTTACAGAAGTATGGTTTAATTATGAAAAGCACAATGTAATTTTGCTTTTGTCTTGGGATATGTATTACTTATCCCATGGAAACATTCCATTAATTGTCCAAATTTGCAAGTAAAGTTAATACTGTCCATCCTTGCCATTTGATATACAAGATGACAGAACATTGAATATCACAACCTATGACACCCTTACCAAACTTTGCATTAATTTATGAATTAATGTGTGCAACATAAATTACATATGTTGAAATTTGAGTGTTAAGGTACTTGTTTGGCTATATGTACACTTTTGCCCTCTGTATGTTTAGTAGTTACTGTTGAATTTGTGAACTTTGGGTAGAGTGTGGTGATAAGGTTTGTAAGGAACGTTGTCTTGATGTGTCACTGGAATTGGCAGTTATTTATAAGGTAATACCTTATCATTGACTTAGTGGATCCATTATTTAATATATGTATGCAATTTTGCAGTCACTGAATAGATAGTCTCAGTAGATGCAACCACCACATTAAAGTATTGTAAGGATAAAGTATGAATATGATGTTTGAATTTATGAAGCATTTGTGGCTGTGCGTGGTTTTTCCTTGGTACAGTGTTTATCATTTGGTTATGGAAAGAAAAATAAGCAGTGTTTTCCATTTTAAAACTAATGCATACCTTTTGGAATCTTGTCAAAGCTGTACTCCAGCTTTTTTGTTTCTGAAGTACAGTGTTTGAAGATTTTTTTTTTTATCATCTAAGTAATGTACCTGAATGATGTTATAGGAAATACTTGTACTGTCCAGTGAAATCTGCATGGTTTAGAGGAAGAATTGTTCAAGCTAGAGTCTCCTAATAGAAAATAAAAAATAAATTGGCATGTTCGGCTCGTGTCCAAATTTCTTTTTATTTGCAGTATTTTGTTTCTTCACTTGATAAAAATGTTAAATCCTTATGGGTTTCTCAGGTTCTATTTTTAAAAATGCATTGAAACAATATAATTTTTAATATAATACTAAATAAGTATAAAAATACATTTGATAAATGAAATTGCAAAAGCAGACATTTCTAAATGAAGTGCTGTGAGCTGCAGAGAAGTGGACGCCTCTCACTAGTCCAGAGCAGAATTCCTGCTGTTTTGGCAGTCACATGTGCTGATAACTCTGCACAGCTTTGCTTGTGTCTCAGTGCATCTCCAACCACATGCTTCCCAAGGGACTTTGTGGTCATGGCTTTGTTTTCCCAATCAAGAGGATGCATTTCTATGCCAGAGTCAACAGAAGTATTTCTGCCTTTATCTTGGCTCTTTGTTTTTTCATTCCATGGATTACAGGACTGGAGATGTGATCTGTACATTTCTGGATTTGGTTGGTATATTATTTGGTTGAATTAAAATTTACTCATCAGAGCATTACAGAAGTACTGGAAACTTGTGTGCACTATTAGATTAATAGTTAGCCAAAAAGCCTTCCAAAACAAAGTAGGAAGCCCCCCAAGTAGCTTTGTAATACTTTGCCAAGTCTTTGGGAACAGTTTTTTGGATTGGGTTCTTCATCTTAAAAATAAGAGTACTTATAAAATAAGTACTAAAATAAGATTACTCTGCTTGCAGACATTTTTGAGATGTAAAAGTTTTTGACAGAAAGATACTTATAATCACTGTTTAGTAAGAAAAGACAAGTGTAGCCTTCTTCATTTAGGCATACAGTATTGACAAAAGATACCAATTATTTTGAATAATTTTATCTTAAATCTTCCAAATAGATGAATGACAAATTGTCATATGGTTTTGAGATATTTTTCTTCCTGTAAGTTTTATTCCTGAAGTCTTCATAAAGTACCAACGCTGGGATGAAAGAGGTGGTTGAGTGGAAAACTTTTCAGTGTTTGTCTTGTGTTCACTAATACCAGTGGAATTGCTTACCATCACTAGGAAGCAATAGTTACTAGAAAGTGCCTATGTAAGATGGCACAGGACTTAATCAATTCTCCCTTTGAGTATATTGATCCATGCCACACATGGCATGTGGGTACCTAAAGTCATTTCAGTTCCAAACAGTGGTTCAGTCCAGTTTCATGGACTGCTTTCACTGCATTATGTAGTAATGCAGGCTGTAGTTTATATCATCAAATGTGTTCATGGAATTTTTATTTAATTCTTCCTTCCTAGCAAAGTTCCTAGAATTGGGGAATATGAATGCTTCATAGCCAGTATAAGAACTGCATGCCATAAAAGCTGGCTTTTAACAGGACAGTAAATATAACTGACTCTCAGAATCTACTTGCATAAAAATAACTAGACAGACTGAATTTTTATTTTAAGTTTTTTTTATACAGGTGTTCATAAGCCAACAGAAGAAACTGTGGTAGTATGATAAAGGGAGAGAGGAGAAAACAAAGGAAATGGAATACTTAATACAACAGAGTAGTAAGTGTCCTTTAGTACGTAACAGAAATATATGTTGGTTACTGTAAATGTTTAATGGTTTTTTCACATGTAGAATATAATGGAATAACATTTGCAAGAATTAAAAATACACTGCAGTTTCCTAGCTGAAACTTGTTTTTTTCTCTACCACAGTTTCTATGGCTACTTGCTTGCATAGTTGCACAGTTTTTCGAGTTAAGAACCCATAAACAATTTCCAGTGTTGAAATATTTAATGTTAGCTCTGTAACTTGTGGGAATCATGGAACCCAAGAGTTCCATGGAAAATGGAAATGAATGAAATGTATAAAACAATAAGACAACTTCAAATTTATTTCTGGTACTCACTCCTTTCCAGAAGTCTTGTAATGATAGTTTATGTATTCACTCTAATTTTGGATGGCTGAACATAAAGGAACTTGAAACCATGACTACTTTGTCTAACTGAATCTTAAGAGCACAGTTTGGCTTGTTCTCATGTTATGGTGCCTGGATAAGATTGCATGGTAGGGTGAAAATAAACTGCTTTTGGAAGGAAAAATTTGATGCAAGTAACATTCCAAGTTTTATATGAGCCTCTTGTGGCTGTTTGCCAGCCTTTTCCAAGATTGCAGTTTCTGAGGAAGTGAGAGAGGGAAGTTCTTATATTTCACTTGTAAAACTTGAACAAAATGATGGTATGGTAAAATTCTTTGAGATTTGGGAAAAAAGATTCCAGTTTGTGCCTGTCCTGGTCACTGGGATATGTGATCACCTGTGTGACTTTGCCCACACAGCAGAATAAGTATGGGATGTTGGTAAGTTTTCAGACCCTTACTTTCTTAACTTTTCAAACACTGTTTAATTTTTTTGTTTCTTCCCCTTTTTTTTATTCATGTAATCTTTGGGAAATTTTCCTGAGACACACTTAGCATGAGTTTCTCCAGAATGCAGAAAATAGGTGGTTTCTCTTGTGGTCTGGGGCTCAACTGTTAACTTCTGCAGCAGAATCCACAAAGCCTCCTCTTTACATATGCAGCTCTCATGGGAAGCTTTCTGGACCTCACTGTAAGAATATGGGAAGTTCTTTGTACAGCTACAGGCTAACATAAGCGGAGAAGCCACAGTTCAGCATGTTACACTCTGTGGCTTTGATAATTTTGATCAGCTTTATCATCTGTTACAGGTTTAAGTTTCTAAACACATTACTAAGAAATTGCCAAAGAAAAATAATACCAAAAATAATACCTGAATATTTGAGGTCTTATAAATGTAAACTACAGTAGTGGCAAAATAGAAGTGCTCATACCAGTTAGTGAATTTTCAGACACATGAGAGAAAAACATTGTACTAATTGGTGTGAGATAAAGACTGCTTTTGGGATTTTGGTCTTTTCTGTGCTGTATAGGAGCTGTAGTGAGGAGAATTTAGAGCAAAATTCCAATTCCAGTTAAGCAGAGAAGACAGGAAAGACTGTGCTAAACTTACACGCTGTTTTCTGGCAGCCTTGTGCATTGTGTTTTCTAGATTTCAGTTATCTTTCTTCTGGCCCATTTCATTAGATTAGGGGCAGGGTGGGCAAAAATTTTACTTAGAATCTTTCTTCTTAGAATTACAGGACAGTTCCATAAAACTGACATATTCTCACAGATTTCTGAATTGCAACAAACAGAAGAAAAAAGAAAGGGAAAATGTGTGCTTGAAAAAATTCATAGTATAAACAATACCACGCTGTGTTTCCAGGCTTTGAATCTAACATTTATATTTTCATGTGTGGGTCTGACTCCTGTGATACACTTAATATTGTGGTGAAGTTTTGGTTTAGAAATTTATGCCCTGTTTTCCATGACAAGAAGACTCAGAGCTACAGGGTTCTTAGCAATGTTTTTTCTTTTTTTTTTTTTTGCAGTCACAAGTGATTGTAGTTCTTTAAGAAAACTGATACTGACAACACCAAATGTTTGGGCCTTAAAAAGCATTAACAGGTGGTATTCTTTCCCCCAAATCGTTGTGATGGTGACAGTGGGTAAACTTGTAAAGGAAATTCCGTCAGCCAATTTCCTTCTCTTAGTTTATGGTTATCTTTGGGTCACCTTCTAAGGGGAAGGAAAAAAAAATCTCTGAAATATTTTAGAAGAGCAAAGTCTTTTGGAGGAAACAAAGGGCAGGTGAGAGATTGTGTGACATTTTATGTAGCAAAAGGTTAATTGAGAAAGAAAGTCTACCCAGAAAGTCAAGGGTAACACAGATCCTTGTTAAAGGATGCCTTGGGGCAGCTTAGAGTGAAAGGCACTGAATGGGTGGTGTTTCTAAATATATGTAGGGTTTATTGAAGAACAATTTGGTTGCAATGGAAAGCAGGTATGTAGCCATTTTGATTATCATTATCTATATTAATATGACAATATTCTCACCACCAAAAGGCATCCTTACAACAGTCGGTAGTTGCAATTATAATGTCTGTTGGTCAAAGTGGTGATTGCAGACCATCAGAAGGTGGGAGAAGTTACACAGAACCTCCTAAAACACTACATCTATTGAGTTTTTATCAACTCAGGTTCAGGTGGGAATAGGAACACCCAGGTACCTCTCCTGGGATGGGGAGTTTGACAGTGCATGATGATTGTGGATTAAGGTTGTGGTTCACAGGACTCTTCGGAAGCCTTTGACACCTTCTAAGACCTTAGAGGCTGTCTGTTAGCTTTCTGTGCCGGCCCAGTAGAATCCATTATGGCCCATCAGCAGAGATGAAAACCTTCGGGCTGTGTGCGAATATCCCAGTACTTTCCCGGCAAGGGAGTTACCACAGCTGAATTCACAGTGAGGACAAGAGCCTCAGGGTTTGCCTCTTTCCTTATCTTGTTCAACACCAGCTGTAGCCTGTAGAGGTGTGCTCACCCTTTGCACCTGGCACTTTGCTCATCGCCAGCTTGCCATTGAATGTTTGAGCTATCAGCGTTCCAGTCTCTCTCCAGGTTCACATTCTTCTCCCAGACCTGGGATGACTGGACTATAGCACCCCTTTATCTTATCTCAAGTGCCTGTCACTTTCCAAACTCCAGTCAGTAGGCACAGTCGGGGTGGGGTGGGCTGCGCTGGTCGAAGATGAACAGCTTCCTTGCAGTTTGCTAGAAGGGGCAGAAGTCCTCTAATGATTTTTACAGTGTTTAAGCCATTAACCATTTCAGTCTCTCACAGAGAGTTGGTGTATATTTCCTTTAAAGATGAGATTCCAGCAATGGAACATACTTTTTGTTATGTGAATTCTTAGAGCTGCCATTACACAGCAAATTGTTCAGGGTTCTTTTCTGTTTTAGGTCTGAGTACTGAAATTTCATATCCTCGTTGCTTCTTACAGAAGTAACCTGGATTGCAGAATTATCTTTGTGAGTAAACCAGAGTGTCTGTATATCATTACTGGAGCACAATAAGTTTATTGTTTATGAAAGAAGGGGAGGAAAGGAATGCTAGTGGTCTATTATAAGATTTTTCTTTGTATCCAGGATTTCTCATAGTAGGAAACAAAGGGAGAAGTTTGAATAGTTTGTATATGTCCCTGGAACCTAGAAATAAAAACAAATGCATAAAATATTGACTGTGGGGAACAGTTAAACTAAAACGGGAATTTTGTGATGCCTTACTGCCTTGCCTTACTAATTAAACCACAGGGAAGTAATCAGCAGAGATTTAACTTTTTTGGTTTTGAATATTTCTTGTGAAATAATGTGATGGTTTGTGCTTGGCTAAAAGCAATCCATATTCTTGAATATGTTTACATATTGAGGTACCGTCAAATCTTCCTCATGTATTATAGTACTTTTGAGAGGCAGCAAAACTTCCCTAGGTTCATTTTGGACACCAAAAATCCTTTCCCACCCCAGCAGTGGTAGAATACAGAATTATATCTATTTTTAAGAGAGTCCTGAGCTTTCATCTGCCAGTCAGAATGGACTTATTTTTGAGACACCACTTTTATTTTATGTTCATTGAAACATTAAGTCCTGAAATCTAAACTGAAGATTCCTATTAAGTTGACTTTTTCTCGTTACCCAGCTTTTTTTTCCCCATGCTCCTTATGTTCCCTTTTTGACTATAAACCTTGCAGCCTGTTTATGGTCCTCTCCTTTTGGCAAAACCTAAGATTCTAGCTTTGAATGATTCTAGCTTTAGGCATGCCAGTCATTCGGGACTGGGTATATATTTGCTTTCCCTTATTGCTGGACCTGCTCCTATCCTGTCTTGCCCTCACTCCCTGTGTTTGGTGCATGAGAACATTGAGTACTTGGAACTGTTTCAGTTCTACCTCAACACCTGACTGGTAGTTGGGGCTTTGTTTGCTGACAGTGTGACTTACCTTCCCAAACTTTTTCATGATAGCCTCAGAACTGCTGTACTCTGCAAAATTTTCCACTTCAGCAATGGCAGAAAATACTGTTGTATTGCAGTGGTGGTGTTGTTTTTTGCTTGGATGAGGATATTTAATTGGTGGGGTTTTTTATCCCAGGAAAGTTTTACAGCCTAGGTAGCCTTTGTTCTACAATAAATTTTTCTCTGACTTTTCTCCATCCTCTTCCTCAGATCCTGGAAAATTCTCAGGATATACAAATCCACAGTCCACAAAGCTGGTTTTAAAATGAATTTTAGCTGATTATCTTTATTATGGTGGTATTGTGGACACATCTAAAAAAAGTGCACTAACTTATGTATACCAATGGAAAAAACCTTCAGACTTTATTTAGTGGGGGGAAAATCTGCTTCTTTGTTTCCCTTGCATCTGTTCCTGGTAAATAATCAGGCAATGATTGCTCATAGGTTAAGGACAGTTGTCAGCTCATCTGCATTCCAAGTAGTGTGTTAAGATTCTGGAAGAACTTTATAGTCGCACTCAGGAAGGGTTAATTTTTCTCATGGTTCTCTAAGTTATGCTTGATGATGCTGTTCTGAGTGGCACTGCAAATAGTGTTATGTGCAGGACATTATAGCACTTGCTTTCAAATAATCTGAAGAATCTGAAAGGTTCTACATTTGTTTAAAGACTCAAGAGTCAACCTTTGGTGTTCAGATATTTTTACTCTGAAAGATAAAAAGAAATCTTGATTTTTTTTTTTCATTTTCTATAAAAGACAAATCATCAAACCATAAGTCTATTTAACCTCAGGACATATTTACACCTTTGGAATATAAAGGATGGTTTCGAGGTTTTGTTGTTCCAGGATGCCTTCTGGTCTTAATTTTCAACATCGTCTTTTCAGTAGCTTCTTTCAAGGTGTGACGAGGAACCATGAATAATTTCCTCTGTTTTCACCATCTGTGCTACCTTCTGCCTCTTTTCCATCTGATAACAGACTAGCTCAGCTTCATCAGATCTTTTTATATGCTAATATGAACCAGAGTCTTTAATTTTGTTGTCCATAGCTACAGTGTTTAGTCATTTTTATTTTTTATTTTTTGTGTTCACATCAAATTTTAGGTCTCTTTATACAGTAATTTCTTTAAGCACCTGGTGGTACTTCGCAAAACTGAGATCCATAGAACTAATTTACCTGCACAAACCCTTTACTCTCAAGCAAAAAAATACAGTGGTGATTCATCCTAGATTTTCAAGAGAAGGTATTCATGCTTAAAATTCAAATTCAGGAAAGTAGTCCCACTTCTGTAAATTTCCAGTATAGGAAGGGGACAGTTATTTTATTCTCATCCTTGAAATTATTTGGACTTTCAGAAAAAATGCAGATTACTTTTCTTGGGACCAGTGTCTTTTAGCAGAGACCTGCCACTGCTCATCTGAGATGGATCATGACTCTTTTGCTTCAGTAACTAACTTTTAAAACATAAGATCAGTTGGCTTTTAAAAGAAAAGAATAGTTGGCTCAGGTTCTGTCAACTACTTGATGGTTCTTTCTTTTTTTTTTTTTCTTTTTTCAGGGAGAGTAGATGAAAAGAAAGAAAAAATCACCTATATTCAAGTAGCCCCTGGAGTTCAGGGGAGGGCAGAAACCTATCAGAGTTTTTTCTCTTCAGAAATCTTTTCAGGCTGTGGAAAGTTGGACAGAGTACTTACACAGTCATCCTCCTACTGGGAGGAGCTCCTTTCTAGTCTTTCTGGAAAAAAACCCCTCAGTTTGTTATATTTTTGTTTTTATATCTATCTGTCAGTAACAAATCTCAAAATAACATCCCTATCTGATCTCTGATCTGATGAAGAATTCTTCACCTATTCTAGTCCACTCACCCTTCCTATTTCAGTGTGAATACTGGGTGTCTGTCAGGGTTAGGGTACTGATGTCCCTAAGCTCTGGGAGAGATCCTTATCAAGAGCATAAAGGGCTCTGTGAGGGAATGCTCTAAAAAGCCTTCTGTTTCTTCTCTTTTGGCTGAGTGTCCAGCCTTTGGACTTTCTGTTGGAGCTAAACGAGCTCAACCGTCCCGTTGTCTGCTCCACATTCACTTGGCAGCATTACTGTGGTGCACCAGCCACAAACATTCAACTCAGTGTTCTCAAAGGTTGTCTAGGTTGAATTAAATTGTTTGCAGTGTCGAAGACAAACAGAAACAAGCCAGGTAATGATCAGGGCTAGGACTGCTGGACAGAACCTCAGTGGAGTTTACAGCATTGCTATTCATTATTATGCCTCTTCAGATTGTAACATTGTTTGGAGAGGAGGTGAAATTCACGCTTATGACTGTCACTGCTGCTCTGACTTTTTTGGACAAAGTGAAGTCCCTCTTCCCAAGCAATTCTGTTTTAACTAGGGAATGTAGTTTTATGTAGCCTCCCATTCCTAGACCATTCCTCCATGACCAGGATGATAGGAGGCGGTGATTTTGTCTTCACAGGATCAAGTCAGGACCATGTCAGTAGCAAAGCAACACTTTCTGTCAAGAGCGCTAAACAGGATGATGATTTATGACATGTCTCTTGTGGAACTTGCCGAGAGTGGTGCAATTCATCAGAACTCTGGCAACCCTTGAGAGCCTCTACTGCAGATACTTGTGAAGCTCTTCTCTGCTGAAAGCAGAGCCAACAGGTTTTGAGCTGATACTCAGCAAGAGTTAAGGCATCATACAGGAATCTGGGGGTTGCTGCTGAGCTTCTAAGATTGATCTGTCAGTCTTAAAATGAGGACTGTGACACCTCTTTCCAGGTCACTGAGAGTAATGCACAGAGATGTTTAAATATACATTTAAAAATGAAGAAAAAAAATATTCATAGGTTGCACCAAAGGGCAACTCTTTCTGAGAACTCTGAGTTCTGTAGTGGAGCCAGGACTGAGATGACACAGCACCTGTATCTCAAGTATGTGTGAGGATGTGGTGTGAACACACGCCGTGGGTAGTGCAAAGGTTGAAAATTCTTAACTGCTTGGGAACATGTGCAATTACAATATAAATATGTAAATGAACAACACTTCTAAGAAACTAAATCACTGCTAAAGAAGAGAGATTTCAGAAAAAAATTGCTGAGGATAGTCATTAAAATCTTCCATGTTGATGCTGTGTAGCACTGAAATGTATTCAATTCAGATATCTTAGAATTATCTGGATTTGAAAATTCTGAAGAAAATATCTTCAAAATTCATTCATGTTTAGCTGTTGTAAGATCTTTTTTAAAATGCTTTCTGAAAAGAGACAAGCAGAAACGGAAAAAAATCCAAGATAAATTGACTCTACATAACTGTTTGGCTTGTATATTTTTCTTCTCTCCAATTATCTTACCAAGCTAAATTATTTAAAAAACCAAAAACTTTTGAGATCACTGAACACTTAGACGTGTCTATCATGCCAAGAGTTTTTTGTCCAGATAGTAATTTAAGCATACTTATTTTTCTTTCAGTGACTGCCTCAAGTCAGTATGGCCAAGCTGTGTTTTCTGTTGAAATTATGGATCCAGTCAAGACAATCTATAAACCATGAAGATACAGCTACTAGGAGATAGGAGAGGAGTATCTGGAATCATATTCAAGGCAAAAAGGGAGGCCTGGGGAACTATCTTTACTTTGACATCTGGAAGAACTTTATTTATCAAGCTTTTATTATTCATCAGGTGTTTAAACTGCGAATTTGAAAGTTAATATTAAGTTTTTAGGAATGACCCTTATCAAATTGCTCCAGTTTCCTCCTGTGTCTGAGTAACCAGCCTGCAGAAGATGGATACAGCAGATGTGATATGTTTGACTGCAGTAAGACTTTTATCATTGAAGCTTAAGCAAATCATGCAATGGAGTGAAAGCAGACTGCTGGAAAAGGTAAACCTGGAGTGATCATCAGTTATCTCATGTCAAAGTAGGGTCACATGGGGGTTTGGTCCATTCTTGTTCAGTACTTCAATTAGCAACCTTATTGGTGGAATCTGAGAGTTTGCTATTGTCTGAACCTGCCTTATCTCAAAGGACAGAATTATTGATACACAGAAGACTATATATTAACATGATGCCATTCAGTAAAGGCAAGTATAAAGTATTGCACTTACAAAAGTGAAATCAAATCCACAAGTATAAAATTGATTATAAGCCACTGAAATACTGTAGAAGACAATGGAGTTTTAGTGTGGCTACTAAACCAGTAGTAAGCTAAGAAGATAAATGATACTGTGGAAGTGAGAGGGAAGAAGGGAAATGTCTGATGGGTGAATTAATTGGGTTATTATCCAATCCAGGAGAAGTATGTCCTGCTGCTGAAGGTGTACTGTGTCCAGACCTGAGCAACTTTAATAAGCAATGGAGGAGAATGGCAAAAACATACAGAAAATATGACTTTACAGGTATGTAATACTGGAAGAGTTGGATTTAGAGGAAGGTTGAATGGATATGATTTCTTCAGATGTAAAATATTGTCACAAAAAGATTATAAGCTCCATCAGTGAAGCACAAAGTAATCAGCAGGAGCTGAATTTGTGGTGGAAACCCCTCCCCAGTATTCTGAAAATAAAAACTTTCTACTAAAGCAGTATTAGTGATGCTAAGTTGTAGAATTTCATTCACTGTGAGTGTTTGAGAGTAATATAAATGAACGGGTCATAAGATGACCTCCTGCCATTCTGGTGCACTATTTGGTTGGTTTTACATTGCAAAATGCACAGAAATTTGTTTCAAACATCAGCTGTCACTGTGTTTAGCACCAACGGGTGTCCCAAAGGAAAAGCAGCATTTGCCAAACTATATGTGTTCCTGGGAAATTCACCAGTGAAGTAGACCTCAATGTAAATACCCATGAAAGAGAAAAAGTTGCCAAATTCCTCCTTGGAGCAGGTCCATGAATAGAAGTTCAAATGCAAAAGGTCCCGCTTTGAAATAGAAGGAGCTAGGCAAGGTGGTTGGAGGCAAAGATAACAATAACCCAGACCATTCCATTTGTATGGGATACAGTGGCTGTCAATTCAAATGGAGGAGCAAACCAGTATATTTTGCATATCAGATTAATTGCTCCTTGTTCATGCATTTTATGGTCAGACTTCCAGTCACAACTGTGACTCTTGTATTTTACACAGTGACCTCATGTTGGGTGTTTGCATTCATGTTACAATATTATTAACATTGATAATTAAATGTATGGATCTTGGAAGAATTCAAGTACTTGACATAAAATCATGTTACCTGATTTGCATTCAGGCCAAAGAAACTGCTTTTACTTCACCCAGAGATCTGTGTCTGCCCAGTGTTTATGCTTTCTCCCTGGCTCTTTTTTCTTAGTGATATAAATAAACCCGGGGCTCAAACCTACATTAATGCTTCCAACAGGATAAGGACCATTCTTTGGCCTATTGCCATGGAATCTCTCCTGTTGATATTGATAGTGATACTCTGTAAAACATAATGCTGCTCTGGGAGGGTTTCTGGGCCATGTAACTCCCAAGTCATGACTGGCAATTGTTTGAGTGTGTAGCAGGTACAATTTCACATGATGAATGACCAATTTTAGTGCCCAAGGTGCTCCCATTGATAGTATTACAAAGGTGGCCCAGCATGAGACATGCTAGTTCATAAGAATTCCTGAGAGGGAGAATGATATTTCCCATTTTTACAGATGGATAGAAACATGAAGGAGTGAAATTACTTGCAGAGGTTGCATACAAAGTCTGTGGGAAATTTCGGCTACGGGCTATGTCTTATAACTCCTAGTTCAAAGTTTTAACCATGAGATCATATTTCCCCCCACATCAGTGAAGCCCTGTTTCATCACCTTCAACAGCTGATAAATTACTGGTTTGAGCTGCTTAAATGCCAGAACTTTGAAGGGAAAGGTAAGAAGTTTTTGTGGCTTGTAAGTGTTTTCATGGACACCTTAAATCATTCACCAACTCTATAAGAATATAATGAAATTAACTTTCTTTCCTGACTTGTAATTAAGTGCTTAAGAAAGCTGTGAAAACCATCAGTTGATAAAAAAAAAAATAAAAGTACATTTCAGCAATAGTTCAGAGACTAAGAGATAAACTAATACTTTTAAAACTTGAAATTTATTACATTTATAAAGCCCTTTTATTTTCTCTCTCCAGAAAACAGAAGAATGTCTATAAATATCTCTCCAGCAAAACATTCCGTTGCTTTGAGGCTTCTCTCTCTGAAGATCTTTTGGAAGTGCACTTCTTTTGAGACTTTTTTTATAATTATGATTAAATCAAATTGCCACACAGTTACCTAACATTTACCTTTAGGTCCCATGTGACACTGTCTCAAAGATAAGGACAGATATCCAGTAAGTGATTATGTCATGTAATAATTCCAAGTCTACCTCCACTGAAGCCTTTAGGCATTTTTTTTTGGGTATGTCTATGTTTAAGCCTGATGCCTTTAGGTCAGCTCATGCAGGTGATCAGGATGACTGAAAAAGCTGTTTGAAGCATCAGGAGCAGTTAGGTTGCAGAGATTTAGGTGTCAGTACAGCCTTATGTATCTTCTGTGGCTGTCTCCTGCACTGAAGTCTGTACTGGACAATCTTCTTTGGTGTTGGTACCCAACTCAAGCATGAAAGTTTGCTTAGGTCTTGCTCACATACTGCAGTCACACTTCCCACTTGATACTGGAAGAATGCTAGATCACCCCAGGACAGCACCCACTCCTCTCTAACCTTTGAGTTACTGCCTGAATGAATGCCCTCAAAAATAGCACTTTCAGAGCTGTTTTTCCTTTGTAAGCCTGAAACTTGTATATCAAAAGAACCTGCTGTTATTGTTTCGTAGTGAATAACTTTCATTGGAAAATCTGATTGATGGAGAAATTTAGATCACAGAACTCTCGGTTTTAGTGTCAGTCCTCCTTTCCTCTGTCATTTACTAAACTCTCTTCACCATGTCTATTATTTTTTACATAATCATTGTCCTTTTTATCCTTTGCTGCATATAGTTCTGAAGGAGAAACCCCCACTTTTTATTCCTAATGTAAACAATATTAAAAAATGCTCCTCATTACTTATTTACATATTTATTTGTAACCCCCTGAAATCATATGTGAGGTCATAAATATTATAAATACACAGGATTTAATAAGAAATAACACTACCTACATGGAAGCTAAAAAAAATAAGTTCTCAAAGCTGACCTACTTTTTTGTTCTCCCTGCTTTTAGTGAATTACACACTTCCTATGATAATATTTTGTTGTTACTCTATGCTGGGCAGGAATTGTGTTACGGAAAGTGATTAATTCATAATTTTCCTCGCAATTGAACCTGCAAAAGGAAGTTCTAAAGAAATACTTTTACAGCTAGTTATCTTATTTTTTCCTAGAAAATATTAAATTTCATCTGTTATGGGAGATATTGTTATCAAGGACTAAAATCCTTTATTTTCCATAGGTTATGCAGTATGAATAATTATCCAAAAGGGAGGAAAAAAAAATTATATTCTGATTGAGGTGCAAGACCGGCTGAAACTAGCATTTTATATTTGTAAATACTGTGGAATTAGAAAAGGGATTTTTAGCTCTTTCTTAAAATTCTTCAGAGAGGTTAAAGAACAAATCTGTCTACCTCCTTCCTGACACAAGACAAGTAAGTTTTACGTACTTTTGTTCTAATAGCCCTGCTTTTTTTCTTGTAGAATTTGTGACTGCATTCACTTTCTCCATTGCAAATATACTTTCTTCTGTTCTGCCTCTTTCTTACATGGGCACTACTTTCTTACCTCATTCATTGTGTTTTCCATGTTTTCATTACCTGTGATTCTTTGCATATAACCTACTTTTCTTCCCTTCCCCTGGCAGAATAATTTTCTTCAGAATTTTCTTGTGTGTGTGTGTGTGTACATGATATCACTTATTCTTTTTGTTCTACATATCCCTCGTCTCATTCTTCCACTTGTAGTCACATTTCCATTGTTTTTAATGTGTGTGTGTGTGTGTACATGATATCACTTATTCTTTTTGTTCTACATATCCCTCGTCTCATTCTTCCACTTGTAGTCACATTTCCATTGTTTTTTGGCAAGGTATTGCATCATATTTTTCAGTGGAACACCAATAAATCCTAAAGTACCTGCTTTGTTTTCTCACTTTGATGCCTGGCTTCTGAGTTTCTTTTTCTATTTGAAAAAAATTTGGTTATTTTTAAGCTCATAACTAACAAATCTGCTTCCTTCCAGGACTACCCTAGTCCAGGAAGTTTCTATCTCTGGATATCTCTCCAGAAGTGCTCCCTTTCCCCTCACAAGTAATGTTCAGACACCTTTCTTTTATCTTTTTTGAAAATACTGCTTACCTCAAAGCCCTGTAAAATAGAAATAAAAATAATAGTAAGTATTCAAAGCTGCCAAAAAACAACATACCATTAAATATTAGTGACACTCTGTGTCAGATATTCAGATTAGGAAAATTATTTTCATGCTGTCAATAAACTGCTACTTGCCTGTTGGATGTTTTTATGTATATGTTCACTACAAAGGTCCAAACTTCTACCCTTTTTAGCTCTAAGCATAGCTTTTTCTTCTAAATTAAACTTTTAAACTTAGGTGCATGAATTAAAGTAATTCAATCAAAATATTAAATCTCCAAGGAACTCTTAAAATGTGAATGACTGAGGAATCAGATTTACAGTGGAATTTAGAATTTAATTTTATAGGTATTGTAATGTCTTGATACTTACAGGATGAGGTCCAACCAACACTTCCAGCTTTTTCTGAAAGAGTGATAAATGCAATGATGTAATAATGAGAGCAAAATGGGAATTAGTAAAAACTAGTAAAAAATGTGTCCACATGTGTCCACCTTCATATCTGCTGTGTGGAAATATCTATGTGCTGTAAACCAGCTTTCTAACAAGAGCTAGACTGAATTTATAGATTTGCCATATGATTTACTCAGTCTTCTAACTGTTATATCTTTTGAAAAGTATTAATGGGAGATTTTCTTAATGCATTTTACACAGACTTTTTTAACTCAAAGAAGCAAACCCCTAGCAGTGGCACTGTGTTCTCATGTACTTACGGGAAAAATACAAAAGCACTAGGAAGACACTTTTCCAAGAAATTGTGAAATGTAGCTATGTAGCTTGACCAGTTTTCCTGAAACAGCCTGCCCATCACTTTATTCCTGTATATTAACTCATGTAGACACTGAATCAGAACTTTAAAAATACTTACATGTTCATATTCTTGGTCTGTTTTTTTTGGGTTTTTTTGGGGGGGGGTTTGTTCGTTTTGATTTTTGTGGGTTTTTTGGTTTTGTTTTGCTTACTCTTGTTTGAAGCAAACCTTTTCCACCCTTAATGAATGCAACATTAGAATCTCTAGCAGTTAACCTCCTGAATAACGATGTCCATGAGAAACATTTCCTCCCAGTTCAACTGAGGTAAGTCTGTGTCTTTCTGATGCTGTGTGAGACTGTCTTTTCTAGAGTCGTAAATAAGTTACAGCTGGTTGTGAAGCTACTAGTCTGAAAAGGCAGAAATCTCAGCAGCAGCAGTATCTGTTGTTGAGCACCAGTTCTTCTCTATTCTCTGCTCTTCACATTTGTTTACAGTAGATTGTTATGACATTCCTTCTCTTCAAGTACTGCACAGATTTCTAAAAGGTCACAAAGAGTTTGTGGATGGGCAATGAGGTTGACAGAAAATACGGCTGAAGAACACTGTTTGAGGTTTTCTAAGAGACTGAATTTCCCTGGGGTGCTGCTATCCAGAGTATCCAATCCACCTGAGTTCTGTGTGAGTTCTGTGTGCCTGAGTGAGAGGGTCCAATTGAGATGGAGGTTGGGCTTTCTACTCCAGGTGAAAGAAATTTGCACAAGACTGAAAACAACTCAAACTTCAACCTCATTGTTTTTTAAAGGCCAGATAACACTGCTTTGATCTTTTACAGCCTAATATGGAGGAGATACTTAAGTCTTATGTTAGTTCTGTCCTCCCTTTTTCTTCCTGCCTCCCTCTCCCCCTTCACAGCACTACGTCTCTTCTCAAGATAAGAGAAAAAAAAGGTGACAGGTGTAACTCCAATAGGATATCCAAGTTCTGTATTGAGAAACAGTGCGAAAGAGAACATCAATGCCAAAAATCTGAGGGAAGCTGTTGTAGGAGCATGTGAGATGCTGAGATCACATGGAGGAAGTACCACCCAAAGCTGATCTTGCACTCTTCCATCAGCATCAAACACTGCAGCTGTTAGCAAGAGGTGGGCTTCAGTGAGGCAATACTGCTGGTCCTGTGTCTGCTCAGATGCAAGATGGTAAGTATCCAAATAATTTGTTCTCTTTCAAATGAAAGAGAAATTCAGCAGGTTTACAGTCCAGTTCTTAAAAAGAGAAGAAAAAAAGAAACCCACATACAACTGTGTGTGAGCTTTTGAAGTTCTGCCATCAGTAGTAAAACTTAAGAGCTGTTTCAGGCTGTTAGTTTTACGGAGAAATACCTGATCTATTCATAAAACTGTTAGTCTCAGGTGTAATTTGTGGTGATACTTACTAGAAATTATAAAAACGTACTCTTTTTTTTGCAAGTAATGCAGTTAGTTTAATTGTTTCAAATCTGGATAGGCCTTGTTGCTTCACATAATGTCATTTCATCTATCCATTCATTGTGTTTTTGTGAAATAGCAAGTAAAATGCTGTATTCTAGTGCAGCTAACAGCAGTAAGTCCACTGCAACACTTCCTATACAATTAATTTTTCTCAGTGTGGCCCTATTTATAGTTCTTGCCCAGTGCAGGGACCAGCCTTTAAAAATATTTTTTCAAGACAAGCAATCAATTGAAATATAAGTTTCTCTCAGCTACCATGAGTGACTCCAAAAGCAATTGCATTTGTTTGTTTTGTTATTTGTTTTCTCCTTCAATTTACCTTAGCTTATGACTCACACAATCAGTGGCTGTTGCAATATCAGCTAGTTTTATTGAAATACAGTTTGCATTTGGCTCCTACAGTTTAGAACTAAGATAACTTAATAGCTGTTCAAGAGAGGAATATGGTAATGTAGGTAAAACAAATTTGGTTTCCAAGATCCAACATTTTCATTTATCTGTAGAATCGGAAAATCCTGATCCTTTTGCAAAACAGCAGTTTTACAGAGTACATTTGTGAAAACCTTCTTCTGAACAAAATTCAATGCCAGTGTTTTCTTTTGCTATGCAACAGTTGCATTCTGCTATCCCTCTTTACAGCTTCGAGTAAAAGCTGTGTAAATAATTTCTTGTAGGGTAAGCAAGGGCAGTGATAAACACAGGAAGAGATTCTTACTCATAGCTAATTCTCATTAGCAAATAATAATTTTATCTCTTTCCCATATTGCATTAATTGATCCAGACTGGAAAGTGTTCTATAGAAGAATCCTTAACACACACTAGACTGTTTAGAGAACGTGTTTTACTTTGCAAAGTCAAATACAAATTAGTTCTATCAAATGGCGCTTTTCCCATTGCGTTACGAGCAACGTATTTGGTGTTTCAAAGCAAATTCCTCTGCAGGTTTTAACAAACCGCGTCGCTCCTTGGGAACGAAGCCGGCCGCCGGCGGAGCTGGGTCGGCAGAAGCGGCGTTTCTCCGGCGGAGCACGGGAGGAGGCGATGCTGCTGCTGCTGCTGCTGCTGCGGAGCGGAGCCGGGCGCGCTGGCAGCGCGGTGCCGTGCGCGGCCGGCCCGGAGGGTGGCACTGGCCCTCCACGCACCGCCCGCCCAGCCAAGGTACGGCCTGCCCGCTCCCAGGCAGCGCCCTCGGTCATGTTTTTGTCAAAATATTGGCACCGGTTCTGCGAGCGGCTCCCGAATGGTTTCGGTGCGATAGGACACAGTGCTGTTTGCCCGGGGTGAGTAAACAAACCCCAGCCTGCTCTCTGCGTTTCCCTTACCTGGAGATGGGCTGGAGGGACTCCTACCGCCCGTGGCTGTGAGCCTGTCGACTTCTGATTGGGATAAGATTGGGAGCTGTGCCATGGGTTATTAAGGGCGATACACAAGAAAAGCCAGGTTTGGAAACCTCTCTTCTAGGTGACAGAATCCTCTTGTATCTCTGTTTTCCACCCACTCCCGTGTGGAAGTGTCCATAGGTGCATTTGCAACTTCCATGCATAGCCTACTCAAAAACAAATTGCAGAGTATAAACATGATTTTCATCAAAACTATTTTGCCGCTATTATACTTGGTTACAGGTCATCTTGATCTGTTGTGTTCAGCTACTCAGTTAACAGGACTATGGACAACAGTTGTGTACAGAGAAAATAAATGGGCCAGGGAAAGTGGTGAAAGTGTCACAGATTTTTCTCGTGTTCTGGAGGGACAATGACAATGGTATGGAATAAAGAAATCCCATGTATTCAAGGAAACTTAAAGAATTAATGTTAAGGCTTTGGGCACTCAGCTTTGACCTTGCTGTTTATCTTTGAATGACAAAATCTTAAGAACAAAAACAAACAGTGACTCTTTAAGGAAGGACCTAGTTTAAGCCCCCAGTTCTGATCGTATGATTGCATTGTCAAGTCGAGGAATTAGTTAATCCTGAAAGTGGAAAAATGTTTTCCTTTCTTAATTTACATTTTTAAAAACATATTTGTTTGTTTTCCTACTCAGCTCCCCACGCCTTGTAAATTGTGAATTTTTCTTTTGGCTATGCATGATAAGGAAACCAGTTTTATTCTACAAGTGTGTTAATCATCCTGTAGCTTAAAAATATCAAAGTGTAAACGCTGTAGTTTCTAAAGGGGTTGATCTTAAAATAATTACAGTGATCTGACCGTTGCAGTTCTTTCATTTTAGAAAATGAACTGTGAGTTTAAAGAAACTTACTGTTGCTTCACCCCAAAATGAGCAGTGGGGTGAGAAATGTTTTGATGGTGAAATTTGGTGGCGATTGCATTGGATTGTTACTGGTTTGGAAGATCTCAATACTCTGATTACAACCCCGAGTATGCTGCTGTTAAGAGCTGGGTAAAATAGACAGGGAAAAGAGTATTTTAGGGACTGAGGCGTGCTGAGTTGCGGCAATGAAGTATTTAACTGCTGGGCTGTCAGGGTTAAAGGCTGATTGCACGAAGCTGGAATAAGCCCTGCGCTCCGGGCGCTGAGACAGTAGCGAGGTTTGGCCACAGGAGGCACAGCCGGTGTGCGCTGCACGGAGCTTTCTCTAATCCTGGCCATGGGGAGATGCAGATCAGCTCCGGGCCGCGTCCTTCTCTCCCCACCCCCCGGCCCGTCCCAGCTTCTGCTAACCCTTCTTGTCTTCTGAGTGCATTGATCCTCTGAGAGAGCGCGCTTCTGCCTGGGCAGGGCAGCGTCAGTATTAAGAGATCAGAGCTGGCTTTCTCCCAGCCTACGTGAATGGATTTGGTGTCAAGGGCAAGGAAAGGCAGCTGCTGCTGCCCCAGAGCACCACCCACCCACCTGTTCGCTAGGGAAAGTGTTAGTGGCCCCAGGTGAGGCTCCTGCCTTTCACACTAAGAGTCCCCAGAGCACAGAAACCCTAAACACACTCCCTCAGGCCCCAAGGTAGCACCTGCCAGAGCTGTACTTACCCTAAGCACCAGTGAAGTTTCTTCCTTTCAGGTTACAAGTGACTTTCTTAAATTCCCAAGTAGGACCCACACTTTAACTTCTCATTTCGGGGAAGTTTATGCTTGCGCTTAAATTAGAATGTCATCTGATAAGGCACAGTTCCCACATCCACTGTCTTATGACAGCAACACACATTTAATGAACAAGTGGTTCAATAGAGTACAGTAAGTGTCCCTGGAATAATAAGGGATAGATATTGCATCGCTTCTGAGGGCAAAGAGAAAGAAGAAATAAGCAGTTTCTGGCTTTCAGGCATTTAGAGTCCTATTTCAAACTTAATTTAATTCTTATGGAGAGAGTCCCTATAGGAGCAGCCAAAGTTTAATCAGTAACACAACAGCGATTTAACTCAATTCTCAGTATCTTAGTCATATGGAGAAGCTGCTGCAACTGATTAGAAAGCCCATTTCATTGAAATATTGCATGGAAGCATGAAAATTCCAGTGAGGAAAGGTAACAGTCACTTCATCATTCTAGATCCCATGTTAACGCATCACCAGCTTTCCCATTCAAAGCCTTTTTAGAGAAATTTAATAGTTGGGGCACTAATAACCACCCACAACCCTTAATTCCGAGTGATTATTCTGAGCACAAATTAACAGATCTGGGCCATTACCACCCCGAACTGAATCATTCAGAGGGGTGGGAGGGAAGGAAAAGGGCAATACTCCATGGGAATGCCTCAGGATTAACTGCTTTTGTACAGTTCCAAGCACTTTTGTCAATAGCGTCCCTTGTGTAATAAATTCCTTTTCCAGTTCCTTTCACACTGTTTACAGGCAGATGACTTAGAAGACTGCAAAATACACTCAAATAAGATTTTCCAAGTTACAAGAATTATTCACTTCAGGTAATTTTATTCTTTATAGCCTCTACATATTTGAATTTTTACTTGATAAATTCATAACAATGTTTAAGTATTAAAAAAACAACAAAAACAACACAAATCAAAGCCAGCAAACAGTTGGTCCCCAAAGAATAAAGCAAGCAATCAGTTCAATAAACACACTTGATTTATTTTGTATAAAAAGGGTTAAAGTTTACAACTAAACTTTTATAAAAAGTTTAGCATGATTAAGTACATCATTACACTTTTTGCAGAAATGTATATTTCTGCCACTATACAAGAAAACTCTAATTAAAGAGTTCACAAGGTTTCACTCATATATATATATTTATATATAAATATATACACAGCATTCAGTCCTAGGTTTGTGTCAAAAAAGTAATTTCTGACCACAGACTTTCCTAAAAAACTGAACACTGGATCCTTCTGGTACTCACGCTCCACCTTTGGAAAAAAAGGCAAAGTCTGCTTTAAAATGGGCAACTCCTTGTGAGATTTTTGTTTCGCTCCCCACGTTGGGAATAGTATATAAAGGAAGCCTTCCAACTAGGGAAAGGGTATTTAAGTCTCTTCATAAATAACTAGGTTCAGTCCAAGTTGAAAAATGGGGTGGGGATAAAGATCAATCTTGATTTTTTTCTTCTTTATTCGTTTTAAAAGGTCCTTTTACTTGAACGTGGATTTCCCCCTCCAGATACAGCTGAAAAATAAATTCAGCACCTCAAAAAAAAAATCCTGTAGACATTTTCTTGTGCAAAAGAAAAAAAAAAATCTCATCAGTGGAACACCTGCAAGAGATTGAAAAGAGGCATATTTAGGAGAATGCTAACAGGGCAGAGATCCGGACAGACTGGCGCCAGAGAGGAAGCCACAGTTTGAACATTTAACCAAACACTCAGAGATTGGGCAAACCCTGGCGTCCAGATGCAACACATACACGCTCACACACTCGCTCTCAAGAGCGCAAATTGAACATAAAAATAACATACACTCCAGAGAAAGGCTAGAAAGAGGATTCGCAGTCCAATCTTTATTTAGATCTCTGTAAACGCAGTGTTCAGAGGCGCCAGTCTGCCTCTTAGAGCAATTATTTGATTAAAAGCAGTCACTTATTTAACTGATAGCGCAGACAATCCCACATCACAGAATTCAAGGAATGGTGCCAAGATTCCCAACTTAATCAGTCACTTTGGCCCAGGAAGTTAAGGCTCCGAGAACAGATAAAAATTTGCATTAAGCAGCGAGCAGGATCAGATGAGCCTGTGCTGCTGGATGAACCTTAGCGACACACACACTTAGAACCTCAAGACTCACTTATTACTCTCATTTCTTACTGATTACAAAGGCATCTCCTAATCAACTTTTAGGACCTATTTTTAGCACTTGCCATCACACTTCGCATTCCTCGGGGAGGCAGTTTTTACCCGAAGTTTAGGAAAAAGGCACACTGCACTCACCGTT
>VXBI01011496.1:10797-92605 GCA_013397375.1 Toxostoma redivivum | reverse complement strand
TTTTTTTTTTTTTGCTGTAATGCAGATGCTCCTTTTTTAAACCTGATAAAGGCATAGCTATTTGGGGACATGATACTCTCTGCTCTGTACTGAGAGCAGCAACACACCTTGCAGAATTGTTTTAAGGAGCAGTCTGGAGTGTGCCAATTTTTTCTGCTATTTTGGTAGTGTTTTGTGGAGTGAAGCACATGTATATAAGCTGCAAATGTACATTCCTGTATAGAATAAGCAGGCTGTCTGTGTGAATCAGCTGTTATGGGGGTGGCTGTGGGTAAGACATGAAACAGGCACTGGAAACTCCTTTGATGGAGACTCAGTAGTCTTCATGCTTTACACCTATGGGGCCTGATACAAATCCAGTGAGACTCAGGAGGACTCTCCCTGTCAGGTCACAGCTTTGGATTCAGCTTCAGGTGTGTTTGTGAATGTGTACGTGGCATGTGGCTGGTTCTTGGCTAGTGTAACAGGTGCCTGTGAGAGCAGAGAGGAAATTTGTTTCACTGCTCCGGGTTGGCAAGCAAATTTTATCTAAAGCTTGTCACTTGCACATAGCCAGCCTGCTCACGTTCTAAATAGATTCTGCCCTCAGATTGTAAAGAACAAGATAATAACATTATGTTATGTACTTGAGAGCTAAATTATTTTAAAAGTCTGAAATTAGCAGATGAGGAGGAATTTATTTGCCAAATACATTTCAGAAGCAGCTTGGGAAACCTGTCAGAGTCCATCTTTAAGTGCTTAACTAGTGGTTGTTCAACTTAATGGCTCTGAAGAGTGCTTGCAGTATGAGGGAGACCAAAACAAAATCCCAGAATGCGTGAGATTTTCTTCCAAACAAAAAAAACCCCCATCAGCTCACAAACCAGATTGTTAAAGAGGAAAACCTGCATCTACAACCACTAACTTCACTTAACATCCTCTGTGCTCCAGGCAAAAAAAACCTTTGCTCTTTTTTTTGACTCTATATCCACTCTTTCCAGCTCCATTAACTTATTGCATAGCTGAACATGACCTTTGCTCTGGTAGTGATGCTGGCCTGTACCACACCTTTGTCCTTTTACCGCACAGATATCTTCACATTTTCCTGGGTTCTGTCCTCCATGTGTGGGACAAACGTCTGGAAAACTCTTTCCAGCCACTCACTTCCAAATCACTTCTTAAGATGCACTCCACCCCTCATGTCTGAGGGGCTTTCCTGACAGCAGGTGGGCAGAGTGGAAGTTCAGTTGTTTTCTAGGCAGTCTGTGTGCAAACATGTTCATGTTATTCCTACTGTGGATCTGCTGACATCCCCTTTCCTGCTGGGGATGACAAGGCCATGATGCCATTTTAGTAACCATCAGCTGACAGGGACAGGAGCAGCTCTTGGCTCTGCTGGTACCTTTCCTTCATTCCCAACTGTCCCAGTTTGCTTTTAGCCACCATGCTGCTTCCATCCTTCCTGGCTCTTGCACATCTGCAAATTCAGCTCCTGTGCCTGGCTGAGGGACTAAGGCAGAGTCCACCCTTCCAGGCTTTGGTAGCACATCTTGGCTATAAGCATCAAAGATCTCTTTTGGGCAGGTGATTTTCTTGCATATGAAGACACAGATCTTAATCATTCAGATTGGCAGAAAGTCTTCCCTCCTAGTTGATATTGCTTGCCCAACTCCATATGGAAGGGGAAGGCATCCTAGCTAATCAGAACATCAGACAGGCAATTCTTCAAATTGTTTTAGGGTTTTTGATTAATATTGTAGGCTCCAGCATCATGTGGCAGAGAGCTAGTATCAGTCATCTGACAATAGCATTCACCATCTATTAATAATGAGGGAATTCCTCTCATAAGCTTCAGAAGCTTCTGTAATGGGTGAGATTGCTGTTTGCAAAGCATCCTGCAACATTCAGCCTTGCAGGTCTGCTGGTTTTTAAATTATATAAACAAAACCCTGTAAAATCTGCATAGCCCAAAGACAGTGACTTCTGTTTATACTGTCCAGATCACAGATGCTGAGCATGAATGCATGAGCAGTCCTTTTGTATGGTGTTTGACATTTTCTGCGGCTGTCTGCACTGTTTTTTAATATACAGAATCCCTGATTCTCCACTGCCTTGCACCCTGTCTATTCATTCTCACCCCTGTGAAGTGAGGGTAAAACACTATCAAAACAGAATGGTACCATTTTGCATGTTTTCCACTCAGTTTGTTCAGGTGTAAATAACGACAGAAAGAACGGGGCAGAGCAGAACCTGACCTGCAGTCTGTCTCTCAGTGCGTCAGGGGTCTTGAAGTGGGGGGATGACAGAACAAACACAAGCTGTTACCTTGCCATTTTTGCTAATGTTTTAAAACCAGGCAGCTTGTGAGGATGACAGATGCAAAAGTCAGGCAGTACTTCGTTCCTGTAGTCCTCACGTGATGTATTCCCCTAGAGCAATAGAAGTGTTACCTGTGGTGTGGATGGGTGCTAATGATAGCTGGTTTGGGAGCAGGGTTGTCAGTGACAGTCATCTTTCTGAGTTGTTCAGCTGCTCCACTTAGTACTGGAGAAAGAAAAATCCTTTGTACTTTCTGCTCTTTGCTGCATTACCTTGGCTTTTATAAACATTTGTAAATCAAGAGTGAGCTCCTCAACCTGTGGTAAGCCTGCTGCTTTGTCTCCTGGGCCCCGGACATGACCAGCACTCACATCTTTTTAACTTTTTAAAATCTTTTTGTCATTGTAGTAACAGAAAACTGTACTCATCCTAACTGACTTTCCATCATCCTCTAATACTGCCTTTACACAGCTCTGCAAGTAAACACCCACGCCTTCTTCCAAAAAAGGGTATCTCTTTTCCCTTCCTTTCTTTTTGCACGAATCCCAGTGCTGACACCATCCCTGCTTTCCTGAACAACACATTCAACCATCCTAGACCATTCTGTTTTAACCAGGGCACAGAACTTAAGTATATTTATGATTTTTTCATAAGATATCGTTATTATCCCTTGTGGTATAACATACTTCACCATTAATACAGGAAAAATCCACCCTCTCTTTAAAAAATACCCAAATAATAAAAAAAAATATATAAATACTGGCAAGATCTGAATTGAATGAATGTTGCATGGGCTGTTGTAGTAGGCAGGAATAATGAGCAAAAGTTAGAGTCTCTTTGAAACCAGAACAGTAAATATTTTTGCTTATCATCAGTTGAAATCTCAGCCTTACCATTGCATTAGCATTTCCACTCATTTTTAGAAACAGAGTGAATTTTCATGACTCATTTGAGTGCTCTTTAACTATTTGTATGCAAATGTGACTCAAACTTTCTCACAGTCACATGCTTCACCCTCCTGTTGGAGTTCATGCACAAATGAATGGTGGTGTTCTTTTTCCTTATAAACCTTACCTTTCCTAGACAGTCTTGTGTCTTTCTCACATTTGTGATAGCATTTGAAGAAACACTTGTTCCTATAACTCCAGAGTTGCTTTAAAATGGAAAGACTCAAAAAGAGAAATAAAAAAACACTGTATCAAAAGCATTTTGTTAAAATGTGTTCTCACATTTAAATATGAGAGGTTAGGAAAGGAGTGCATGTTTACTTTCAGAAAAAATATGCAAGTTCTGGCTTCAGAACAAGCATGAGAAAGTTCAGCTGAAAGGTAATGTATCCATTGATGTATGCAGAGACTTAGAATGAAATTGCCATCTCAACCACAGCTAGAATGAACACAGCTGATGAATAAATGTATATTGGGTAAAATAAATACAAAGTGTAATGCCAGATGTGGACAAGGCAGGATGCAGAAAAGCAGTAAACTGAGGAAACATCAGATTAAGGATTATGAGGAGTCAATTCCAATGAGAAATAGAACTGAGGAGCTTTTTCGCCCAAAACGAGTTGAGGTATGTTTCTAACTAGAAGAGGAGCTGCCTAATCTGTCACTGCTTTCCTGTTTGAGGCTCATCAGCAACAACCTGCTGCATAAAACATACTGTTCAAAGGCTGCCATTATTTATGAGTATCTGCAACAAGGTTGTAGACTTTTGCTGTAGCCCAGCAAATTTTGTTTGCTGTTTTTGTCTGCTTTTCCAGAATGCACCTTTCTGTTCTCCATAAACATCCATAAGACCTTCTGTAGCAACATCCCTTGCACTGCAATCACACAGGGTGTCTCTTGTCAGTGGTAGGAAGTATGTTTTTATATTTCCGTCTCTCACAAAGTCCAAATTACTAAAATGGAGTCTTGCAGAGTTGCTCATTCAGAAACAGGATTTTTGGAATTCAGATGAGACATACCATAGAATCACAGAATGGGTCAGCTGGAAGGCACCACAGTGGGTCATCTGTTCCAACCTCCCTGCTCCTGCAGGGTCATCCTAGAGCACATTGGACAGATTTGTGTCCAGATAGTTCTTGAATATTTCCAGTGAGGGAGACTCCACAGCCTCTCTGAGCAACCTCTTCCAGTCACTGGCACAGGAAGGTTGCTCTTCCTCATGTTCAGGTGGAACTTCCTGTACATCTGTTTCTGCCTATTGCCTTCTTGTTGGCACCACTGAGGAGAACCTGCTTTCATCTTCTTGGCACCTCAAATGACACCAATTGTAGTCAGTGAACATCTAATCAGTAAGCTCAGTTGCCAGGGAGTGTTGAACCAGAGTCCCAAACTATGTCTGCCTCTGAGTCAGTTCCATGGCTCAGCAGTCACTGACCATGAACTTAAAAACTGACACCAACAGATAAACACTGAAACTGTTTCTCTTATTCCAGCAGATAATTTCTACCCTATATAATTGTGATCTTTTGCTATACTATGCCTTTGTGGGGTGACCTGCATACCCAGCACAGAGATGGAGGCCAATGCATACCCAAATGTGCACCTGCTCCAGCGCTGTGTAACATCCTGCAGGTTCTGAGATGCTTTGCTTCTTGAAATCTTTTGTCTGTTTTTCTGTTTCTGCCATTAGTAAGCAGCCCTCCACAGGTACCTGGGCTCTGCTATGGCTGCAGTTAATGTGGCTAAATAAGCTAAATGCAAATAAACTCAAATGTCTTGCTGACACAGCTCTGACTGAACTCAATGATCAGTTGGTGATCACCTAAAGTTTCTAAATTGACATGAAATTAAGCAGGTTGCAAGAGCTGTAAACAAACTGTAAAGAAAAGAAAGTAGGAACTTGGTACTTTGTCCAGCTGCAAGTTCCAGACTGATGCATATCGTGCCAATGTGAAGTTCACTGCAGGATCAGGTCTTATGAAGGATGCACTCCTTCTTTTCTTAATGCCAGCATCATTAGTAGTGAAGGTATATAGATCTCTTAAATTAATAGTGCAACAGATTGTTCCTGCTGCACTTAACAAGCAGTTCAATATAACAGCCCTGAGCTAAAATATTGGCAAGTTTGTGAACTTCAAAGCAAACTTTGCTTCTTTTTAAAGAGTCTTACAAACAACGAAGCACATTTTCTCCCACCTCATCTTAAAAGAAATTACAGAAGAATATATAGAGCAGGCCTGAAATTCCTGCCAGTCCTTCATCTTGATTTTCTTGGCATATTGGCAAGGAATCTGGATGCTGAAATTTACTGTTAATGAGTATTTTATTTTATGGATGTGTTCTTTTTCTGTGCCCTAATGCTTATCTGAACTGTTCTTGCTCTTAAGGAGGGCCAAAAAAGATACCTAGAAGATAAATGCAGAAGTAACTAGTGAAAATATCTTACTACTTTGTTGTTTAATTTTTAGTTTGGGAAGTATGGGTGGACTTTAGTTTGAACTAGATTTCTTTATTGATTTATGTATCTGTGGATTATAATCCTACAAATTATCTGCAATCTTAATTTCAAGGGTCTTCTGTGGCTTGTGATGGATTAAATGTAGAGGCAGCAATTATTAGGGAGCTGTTGATCAATGTAAACAGAAGTGGCAGGTAGTGGTTTGATTTGAAACAGTGTGGATGAAGTATATACCTAAACGCAAACATCAAATGGAAAGCAAAAATGTAAAGAAATGGCAAGGATAGCAGCCATTCCAGAATGGAACAGATGAGGGGGAAGCTGAAAATACTTGCCCAGAAATGAAAAAAAGCCCCAAGCCCCACCAGCAGTAGGCAGGAAGGATTGAAAATAGTGAGATAAAAATTAGAAATGTTGTACACTTACCGTTGATTTCTGAGAATCCCTAAGTGACTGTTGTTGGAAGCTGAACTAAAACCAAGGGAGGTGAAAAGTCAAAGGACCTTTTGAGGGGAGAGTAAAAGAATGTGTCTGCCCTTTGAAAGAAAAAGGCACAAATATCTGCTGGTTTTATCAGAACAGAGTTGAATGCTGTGAGCAGAAAAAAAAAATCGGTGTTTTAATCATGTTGTATTCCTAAACTTACACATGTGATTAATATGATGTTTTACATTCTGTAAATTGGCTGTCTATACTTTGGAAAATTTTGAGGACTGAAGATTCTGAAACATCTTTTCTCATTCCTCCACTGGAAACAGCAGCATAGTTTCCTTCATATTCTAGGCTTTTGTGCCTAAAAACCCAGCTAGAAGTAGCTGGGAAAATCTGAAGTCTCTCCAGGTGACTTGTCTCTGCATCCACTGGCTGTGCATTTGTTTCTTACTCCTCAGTTTGAGAAGCAGATCCTTGCTCTGCCTTGCTTGATTTCCTGCACACTGGGATTGAGAGCTCTAATATTATGAGAAAAATGGCCTTAAAGAGCTGCCAGTTCTGTTTAGCCCATGTGTCATTCAGCAATTCCTTAAACAGCTGGAAGTTCACTCTTGCAAACTTCAGGGTCTTGACTTTGCTCCTCACCAGGCTAGAGCATGGTCAGCACAGCTCAGGCTGCCTCCAATCTTAATTACTTTTGTGAGCTCATCCACATTGGTGAGCACCAGGTCCAGGAATGCCTCACCTGTTGTTGCCTTGTCTAACACCTGGACCAGGAAGTTGTGTTCCACACACTCCAGGAGTCTCCTGCACCACTTGCAGCCAGCTGTATTGCTTTCCCAGCAGATGCCCAGGTGGTTGAAATCACCCATCAGGATGAGAACTTGCAAGTGTGATGGTTCCTGTATGTGAATCAAAAAAGTCTCATCAACAGGCTTCCCCTGATCAGATGGCCTAGAATAGACCCCCATCACCAGCTCCTGTCCTAGATTTTTACCCACAAGCTCTCAACCTGTTCATGGCTGTTACTCAGCAGCAGCTCTTCACAATCTATCCCCTCCTTAACATTGGATGCAAAAGCCCTGGTGCCCCTTCCCAGCCTTTCTCTTCTGAAAGGCTTGTGGGCCTGGGTTGCCATGCTTCAGTCAAACATGACAAACATCCCACCATGCTTCTGTGACAGCAATTAGGTTGTAGTTTTCTAACTGCAGCGTGGTTTCCAACTCATCCTGCTTGTTACCCATGCTGTGTGCATTAGCGTAACAGGGCTGTTGATCTCTTCATCTTTTGGGAGGAGCCCACTCCAATTCCTTTGGGATGATTTGTAGGTGTTTCCCTGCTTCAGGCCTGTTGTTTCCTGGTTCCTTACTGACACTTGGTAGAGTGTCCCCACTGAATCTAGTTTAAAGCCCTGGCTAGTAAGTCCCAGCTTGACCCCCAAAACACTCTTGCCCCACCTGAGCAGGTGTGCCCCATCTGCTGCTGACATGCCCAGATCACAGAACCCAAAGCGCTGAGCATGGCGCCAGTCTTATGGCCAGTCCTTCATCCTATGCACTTGTTTCACTCTGCCTGGGTCCCAGTGCCCTACTGGGAGGATAAAAGAGAACACTACCTGTGCTCCAGATCCTTTCAATGTCTTTCAGAGGGACATGAAGTTCCTTCTGATATTTTGGAATCCGTCACAGATTCAATTGATCCTGCATGAATCCTCAGCTTTTGCCAGGCTTGGAGGCCTCTTTGTGACATCCCAAATGTAGGCCCCTAGGTTGGCAGCAAACCTCTGTGTTAAGGCAGCCTCTCTTCTGAGTGGCTAGCAAAGCTCTTCTTCATGTTGGAGATTTTTTTCCAGCTCATTAGTGTAGCTGGAATTAACTGATTATCTTGCTGCGTCAAATCCTGAGTAGATGTGAGGTAGATGCTGTTTCATCCAGGATGGGATGCACTGAACAAGGCTGCAAAGGATTCTGCCTTCCCTTACAAACTCCTGTGGATCTTAATCCAACAAAATTATGTTTTCATTTGCTTTCATTTATTGCAGATCTAATAAATGTAATTGAGGAGCAAAGGGAATTATTTTCCTGTCTCATGTAGTGTCATTGAATCAAACAGCTTGTACTCATACAGAAGTTGCAGTGGAAAACATTGTTATAGGCATGCAAAAAGGAACTAGAATACAGATTTTCACCTGCAAGTCTTGGCTGAGGAGACAGATTTACCTCTTTAGTTCCTCCTTATCTTCTGGCAGTTAGAGCAATGGAGAGCAGGGCTGAGCAGCACTGACCAAGGAATGAACACCATTCTGACCAGGTGCAAGTGTCCCATTTCAAACCAGCAGTCTTTTCCCTCCATCACCATTACCTTTGGCATACTTCTCCACAGGTTTATAGGTAAGTGGCAGACAAGGAGATGCTACATCAAAATCTCAGAATATTGGGTGTAGTCATTTTGTAAATACATTGTGTGAGCTGCTCAGCGAGATGGTTGTTTGCATACTGGGTTAAAAGACTTTCAAGCACGATTGCATTGTTCTTCATAGTAGCCTCTAGGAAGAAGCAAGTGGGGGAGATGCATAATACCTAATAGATAAACAATCCCTTTGCAAATATTGTGGAGGCAATTGCAACACAATGCCATACATTCATGCCCCAGGCTACTTTGAAACAGCTATTTGTGAATAAAGAGGTCTAAAGTGCACTGAATAGTTAAAAAGCTCTTTCCAAGAAAGGATGAGATCAGTTGTCAGTAGGTGTCCAAACACAGAGAATGGCCAACTTCTTTAGCATTTGTCCTCAGAGACAGAGCAAGTGCATCTTCCTCACCAGCACTGGGGATTTGTGTCCCCTCCCCCTGCCCTCCACTGCTCTCCAAGGGGCCAGTCAACACCTCAGCTCTCTGCTATGCAGGACAGCTTGGCTTTAACCAGCTTGGAAACTCTGCTGCCTGGAAAGGAGGAGACGTACAGTGCTGTGGAGACAGCGTGTGTGATTTCTTGAGGATAGTGATAACAATTGCTCTTCATAACTGCCTGGTGCCAAAGGGAAGCAGAAAACCTTGGTAGAAACCATCCTTTTTGTGTGGGAGGCTGCTACAGCAGGGTTTACTTACTAGGACTTGAAACTTGCCTGGGCATTGCTCTCAGTTCCACATTTTTCCTTGCAGCAGTTGTTGCATCAAATCCCAGTATCACTTCCCAAGAGGGAGTCCTGTCTGAATTCAGAGGGACCACAGGGGCCTGTAGGTAGAGTGGTATGTGTCTTTGCTCTGTATGCCCTGCCTCAGCAGTTAGCATTGTGTTAGGTGCTAGAAACTTTAGTTAACTTGAAAGCCAAAGAATGAACAAATGGAGTGGGCTGACTCTGACTCAGCGGCTGGTTTTCATGGATAGGTAAAACAAATTTGTTGTGTAAAGGGTATTCTTTTGCATAATCTACTATAGAAGTTCCATATGTTTTTCTTGTGCAGTATTTCTTTGCAGATGTTATTTATTCTTGATTTCTTTCTATTTTTATACCAGCAGCAAGTTTTTTTCCCCAATTGCCAGAAGTATTTTAAGGATGTTGGTCATGTTTATCAAGTGCTTCTTTATTCTTCTTTGGACTGTTGGCATTTATCCCAGGTCAAGCTTGGATGCACCCTGGGTAATGTTTCTGTGTAACTGTGTTGGTGGAGATGTCACTGTACTTAGAGCTCTCCAGCCCTCTGGAATTACAAGTATAGAAGGAGTATCTTCAGACTTGGACCTTTGTATTCTTAAACATCACAGACTCAAAGATGTCAGGATTAAAGACATGTTTGTTTGCTAATCCCACTAATAATGAGTTAATTCACACATAAGGAGCATATGTGTTCTATCAGTATTTTTTGTTGCTCCTTTTCTGACTTAATATCATACATTTCAAGAATCATGATGGTGCACCTCACTGCAGTAAGTACAGACAAAGATACTTTCCCCCAGGAACTAACCCAGCACTGATGCTGTCAGTGACTATATGTGGTCTCTGATATCCAGTTGGAGCCCCTCCATAAAACAACCATTAATTGTCACTCACTGATAAAGTGTGTCTTTTGATACTGGAGCCACTATGAAATTTTTGTGTCCGATGAAAGTAAGACATCTCTCAGTTTCTGCTTCAAAGTAGTTCCTTGTTCTCTATGACTTGGTCTTATGCTCCATCTACCTTTAGATACTTTACTTTGAATAGCAGATCTCTGGTTGATGCCAGGTTTGGCAGAGTGTGGCAGTCATTGTTTCAGTAGAACGAACACTAAGCTCTAGGATCTGGGTGGTGGCTGAATGACATTCAAAAGACGTAAAAAAGAACTTTGCAATGACACTTGTTGGATCAGACCAGTGTCCAGCTGCCCAGGTTTTGTGTCTCTGAAAGCAGAAACAGGAAATGTTATTTAGGGAGACCATACTAGCCTGATCACTTTCTACAATTCATTCTTCTTCACTTTCTTCCCACATCTGGAGCAGTTGTGTTAGGGATGTTACACTGTAGCCCTGCTTAGCCATTTCAGCATCTGCTTATGGACTCATGGTCCATCAAGTTATCTCATTTTTTAATGATCCTACACCGGCAGTTTCCCTCCTCACCCTCCTGCATCAGCAGGCTCCAGAAGTTGAGTAGATGCTTTTTAAAGAAGTGCTTTTATCTCCTTTAAATCAATCACTTACTGATTTCATCAAGTGACCCATAGTTACATAATTGCAAAAGTTGCTAAAGACTTCTGCTTTGTGATTCTAGAAACTTTACTTACATTTCCTCTCTCAGCTAGCTCCTCATCAAATTGGAGCTCTAATCTTTTTTAGTCATTTCTTCTTAGAGCAACTGTTCTATCTCTTTGATTGTTTTAGTTGTTCTTGTCTGCACATGCAGTAACTCTACCATATCTGCCTTGAGGTGCTGGGACCAGCACTGTGAAGAGTAGTCAGGAGGGATACCACAGACAGTTGCTCTAAGAAGAGCCTTTAGTCACTTGTCCCATGCACCCACTGTCTGTTTGTAAGCCATACTGCTTCCCTCTGGCTGAGACACTTGGATGGATGGATGTTCTGCAGGACTGCAGAAGGGGAAGTGTGTGTGCTTTATCATTTCTTTATCTTTCGACTTTCCAATCCAAAATGCCAGAATTTACCAGGACACAGTATTAATTCATACAAAAAAAAAAAAAGTCAGCATACATGCAGACCAGAAGTGAAACATATATTGATAGACCATCTGAAAAACCTACACTAACTGTAAGTAACAGACTAATCTCTTCAGTCAGCACATGGCTAACCTTGGACACATACACACATCTGTAATGATACCCATTTTATAGATCATATTTGTTCAAGTACATTACTGCTACAAGAAAGATATAGTTTTCCAATAAAGCTACTTTGTGTTTTCATATCAAGGCAGTATCTACATATTTATTGCAGATGAAGTATTGCAGAAATAAACTCTCTCATATTTATTCCTTAAAAAATCTTAAACTCTTGCTGTTAAAGCAAAGGTCATACACATGATGAACTGAGAGAAGCTTTCAGAACATAGTTGCCATTGATGCAAACTATCTTTAGCAATTTTTTGTATTGATGGATTTACCATTTTGTGGTTAAACAACTTTTCATTCTGGAATATTTCTGAAGCCACTTTCTGATAGAAATAAAAAAAAAATACAGTTCATCTTGTATATCAATAGTTTGGACAGCTCTATCTGCAGAAAAATAAATATAGTAGATATAAATTAAAAGGAGACGAAACAATCTGAGTTGGGAAGAGTGCAAGTTTATTTCCTTGGTTGTGTAGGAGTCTTGTTAACCAGTACGTAATGCATAGTCATGTAATAAAACATGCTAGACATTAAAAGGCAAAAACCCAGTTCACAGATGTTGTAATGTTATGAGATAATTTTAGGGAGTGAATGGGGTGAAAAGGCTGGATTTGTTAGAGAGGAAAATACCTATGGAGGCCTTTTCTGTGAGCAATACCATGACTTCATTACCATGTCAATTCTGGGAAAAGGCTCTGATTTAACACAGCAGTTGGCTGGATCCATATGGAGCTGATGAACCTCTGAATGAATAGTGAATGGAAAAACTGCTGGAATCTGCCTTCAGCTTTGTTCCCAGGATGACCAATGTAAAAGGCCTAAGAGTAATACTGCACAGATGGTGTAAAGAGGTAAGAAATCTGCAGGGTTTAGTTTACGTTTTCTTATTCTACACTGTTTGGGGTTTTATTTTTTTAACCATGTTTCAGTAACTCCAACTCTATTTGCTTAAATGTCTTCACTCATAAAAATATATATATAAAAAAACTTTTGGGAAATTAAATTAATTAAAAAACATATGTAGCAGTAAACATTTACATAAAAATACAATTTAAAATGTTGAATTTTGTATGGTACAGAAGTAATTGAAAGTATAATTATAAAATCTTGAAAAAAAAAGATAGTTAAAAGTTTAACAAAGAACTTTGGAATTACTTGTTCAATTCACCCTATGTTGTGGGAATATGCAGATGTTCACATTTACACAGTCATGTATGTCCACTAGGGTTACATGCTTTTATAGTCTGAAGCATCATCACAAGTGCCAATACAGTAAATCAAAAGACTCTCTGGCATTATCTAGTTTCCTTTCTGGCTTTAAAAGTTAGAACAGATGTCACAAGAGAGGACAAAATGGATTTTACCCACCGAGAGAAGCTTTTCTTGCCATCATTAATAGGAGGCTCCTTGAAATGCTAATGTACACAGTTTGTGTTGCCGGGTTTGCATAGAGATGGTGGGAAACAGCTCTGATCCCAACAAAACCTTTTGTTATTAATCAAGAAAATCTGCTCTTCTGAAACAGCAAAGCACTAAAATGGTGTGGCTACTTGCAATGCAGAGATCTCTATAGCAATCTCCAATGAACAAAAATGTAATAAAAACTGTTCAGCAGTTCTATGAGATACAGCACATGTAGCAATTTATTTGCAGTGATTTTGCATACACCTTCTACTTTCCTTTGTCAGTTCAGCATGGGTATTTACAGTGGAAAGATTACATAGTTTCTGTATTTTTTTCAAATCTTGACTCTTTAAAAATCTTGTTTCATTTCATAGCAAATCTAAAAAATCAAACTTGAGGCAGGAAGAATTTTGAAAAGCAAGCTTTTCTTCTTGGAAATAATCTATCACAGAGCATGAGTTTCTGTTCGATTTAATATTAATACTATGTAAGATATTTTTACTTCATTAGAATATAGGATTATGAGATCTTGTGAACATGTTTTGAGTACAAATATACTATGCAATATTAGGGCTAGTATGTTCTTCCTGTTGCAAATGGGATTTAGTAATTTTTAGTAATCTTTAAGAGGAAAGGTTCAGACCCTGACATATGACCTCTTTTAAGAAATACCAGTGCATTTAAATCACAAAGTATTGACTGCTGTCAAACATTCAGTGCTTTCTGCCTCATCAGAAGCCTTCCCTGAAAGAATTTGGGGTGTGAATAAAAGTAAAAAACCTAAGGAAAATACGAATTAAAATATAAATTATTTCTCTGGCATTACTTACCACTGAAAACTCTGACCCAGTCTCTGATCAGTTACGTTAAATTCCCCATCAATTTATTGTACACCAGTTCCACAACACGTGTGTCTTTTCACAGATTCATTGTGCTGAGTGTTCCATATATGGGTACAAGAGAATGAACTAGGGATGAAGCATTAGCTCAGAGTTTAAGTCTCTTTTAATATCTTTACCTCTGTGTATCTAAAGCAGATACTTATATTTTTCACTGCCATAGATTATTGCACTTTTATTTCTATTGTGTAAGGGTTTTTTGTTTTTGTTTTTGCTTTTTTTCTAAAAATAAGCAGTTAGTAAAAGTAAATAAAAATACCATGCTATAATTCATGCAAGATGTTTGAGATGATTGTTGTGTAGGTATGGGATGAAACAGTATACACAGTAAATTTTAAAATGGGAATGTCTATTTGTTCATAGCTTTGTCTGATACAAATTTGGTACAGCCAACAGGAAATAAAGGAGTAGGGTAAGAAGACAACTTATGTGAAAAAAACCACCAATTCCATCACTGAGGAGCTGTTTCAGCAGTGGGAAATACTGTAATGGGCAAGCAGGGGAAAACAAAGCTGTAAGAACAACTTGGATGTCATAAGTGCCTTTGGCATTGTAAGAGGTCTAAATGAAATGACCAGGGCTATCTCTGGGTACTTCCTACAAAAGGATCACCTGTTCTCTAAGTTTTGATGTATAGAGTTTTTCCCAGTCTCCTTTTTCCTTTCAACTTTACAGTTAAACTTCTGATTTCATGAAAGCTGCATTACAAAGGGGCCCCAAGTGCAGGGTGCTGCCCTGTGCCAAAGGGTTTCCACCACCTGTGCTGCAGTGAACACAAGACCTCTCTGCTCCTGCAAATGTGCCCAGATTGAGTCATGTGAGGCTGCACTGAAACTCTCAGTTTTCAAGGAGGGGGTACTTTTCATCCAAAATAACAAGCAACAGCAACAGCAAATCCTTCCAAGCATGCTTAGTGGGACCTGCTAATGCTTTTGTCAGGGACTAATGACTTTGACCTTACTGTCTGATCCCTCAGCATAGAGCTAAGGATGAATTTTTCTGTTTTTCAAAAAAATTTTGACTGGGAGGGCTGAGCTATCTTGTGTCAACAAAATACCCTACAGCCCTCTTGTCTTAAGAGTACTGACAAAGTAAAGCCATATGAGCAGGAAAATACTGAAGGGATATTGTCCTATGTAAGACTTTTATCTACTTGCAAAGTTTCAGTGATTCAGAAAAGGAGTTGTTTTTGTTTTTTGGTTTTGTTTATTTTTTTTCCCCAGAAGTGTTATACTTAAAACAGCATCAAAACTTTGCAGAATTTCAAATGCACAGATTTCAACCAGGTTGGAAATGTACAGTCTAGATTCTACAGCTAAATTATGAGCTATGGTGTTGTATGGTAGCCTGAAATATGTCCATGAAAGGTTTTTCAGATAAACTGGTTCTTAAACCAGTGGAAATTCTTTTATGGACACTCAACTGTGAAGGTTTTCATCAAGGATTAAATGTTAACTGACTACTTCCCTGTACAGTTCCTACCAAATTTTGTTCTCACTTCCTCTGGTCCTGAGTATCTTCACTGCATCTGAAGTGGTTATTCTAAATTTGTCCCAGTGTAACAGACCAAAATTTAGCTTTAAGAGCCTCTTGGAGGAGCATTGCTTTCTGTTGGTGTGTTTATAGATTTTTGGCTGGGAATCTGGAATAGGTGAGCAGTCCAATTCAGGTGTGAACGCTTTCTCTACACTGCCTTGTAGTGAAATCTCCTCTTCTTGGTTTTCATACTGAAAAATTGGTGTGAATGGATATAAAATTAGATCTCTCCAGTTGTGCCTTTGGTAACATTTTATGGCCAGCTTAAATACACAAAATGCAAGAAATCAAGTCCCACTTTCCACATGGGAATTGCTGTTCCTGGTGGTAAGCATTTATAAGATCAAATTCCTTTTTGTGGGGTAAAAATAATACTTTTAAAAGTCAGGCTGTACATGTAAATTATTTAGGGATAGATTTTCAGTGAGGTTTCTAAAACTAAGCAAGTATTTAAGATATGAAGGCCTTCAGGCTTTAGAGTACTGTATATGGGCAAACAACAAAAAAAGTAAACCTTTTTGTATATTTAAATTGGTCCCCAAGTAACTTTGAGTCTTACATAATTTCTGCTTTCTCTGTGTCTTTTTCTTTAAACTTCCATAGTCAGGTAGCACCCTGCAAACGGCAATGATTCCAACACCTAAGATAGCCTTATAAACCCTGCGGACATTAAACTACTGGAAAACAGATTGGGTTGGTAAAAATAAGTGTGCATGTTCTCACAGAACCTGAGAAAATCACACCTTTACTTTGTTAAAAAAATCTGTTTGTGCCACTCCAGTAATCACTTCATAACTGGTGGGAGAGCAGAACATATGTCTCAGAAGTGGTGGTATATAAAAGCCTCTACCTCTAATCCTATTTTCTTTAACAGAAAAAAAAAAGCAACAAAAAACCCCAACCTTTTCAGTATGTCATCTGTAAAATCGATGCCAAGGGTTTTCTGCTTTAAAATGCTAAGACATTTTGTGGCGATTTCTGTGAAACTCCTTGGTTAATCCTTTTGCAGTTTTATTAGCAAGCAGAGTCCTGAAGAAGTAAAGCAGTGTCAAGGAGGGTGTTATGAATGGCTTTCGTAGCCCTGCTACAGCTAACGAATCCTACATGCCTGCTGTTCCTGGAGCATTTCTTGGTTAGCTGTTTATGAGGGCTGAACTCACCTCTTTTCAAGTTTACCTTTGGGACTTTGTGCCAGTGCAGTAAATATTAGGTAACAGGATATTTACAGAGGGGTCATTTCCATAGAGAATGGATGGGATCTGAACATTGATCTGCTGGACAGGGGAAAGAAAAAGAAAGAGGCTTCTTTTTCTTTCAGTGTGTTGGTTGTTAAATGGTCAGTGGCATGAATGCTGTAATGTGTGGCAAGGCTGCTGCTTGAAATAAATTTCAAGAAGCACTCTCAGTCTAGTGCTACAAGCATAAAGAGGGGATGATGGCAATTTAATATGTAGTCTACAGGACAAATGTATCCCACTTTAACACCGTTTAAAACAGCATGCTGACAGGTTGTGCCTGGGAGGCTTTGGTCCAGCAGTGTCCAAATTAAATGTGAAAATGCAAATTAACTGCTGACATTAGACACAGGGATCTCAGGAAGGTTGTTTTTGTCAGGATTCAATTGCTCTTTCATCTTCCTTACAAACTGCTTCCCTCTCCTCCCTTCTCCCATCTTGCTAATCAGCGAGGTCAGAGGATTGGAGATCCTGCCAAGCCGTGCTAAGCCCCAGGGCTGTTCACTGATCAGCAGGTTCCCCAAATTGCTTCTTTTGTTCCCAGCCATGACCTCATCTTTCTGCTGGTTTCTTGTCGGCTAACGCTGTGCTGTACATCTCCTCTGAAGGGCTGCACCTGCAGTGGTATCTTGTCCTTGGCACTGTGCAGCTTCAGGTGTGACTTGGATGGATAAATGAAGGACTGACTTGCACCATAAACCACATCATGTACTTTTTATCTTCTTTCCAGCTCCAGACCTGAGTTCTTTGGCATAGGCCAACAAGCAGTCCAAGGATTCAAAACTTACCTTTAAAATTATGCTCTGTTAAATAAATCTCTTTGAGTTGATATCGGGCACATAACTTGATACAGGGCAGACAACTCTAATGCACAGTGGGAGTTAATGGATGTATATTATGTGGAAATGAAAGCATGCACATTGCTATGTGTATTCATCATTTCTAAGCAGTTATTTATGCAGGTAAATAAGATTTTGCTAAGCAGCACTCAGCTATGCTTAACCTCTATTAATTAAAGTAATACTTGGTGTGGTACAATTTTTTAGAGTCAAGACACAACAGCATCAAAAGGAGTAGGTAGAATAGATGTCCAGAGGATTATAGCATTTACATTCTGGTGATGATTATATATTCTAGATGCCAAATCAGATTGCATTATAAAATTCTGAATTAAGAAAATATTGCGCCTAATTCTATGAGCCATTATTTTCAAGCAGATCTTGTTGAAAAGTAGTGGCTGTTTTGCTTTGGAATAACTGTTATACAGCCTTGAACTCTGATCCTTTCTGCTTCTTTCACTTTGCCTTTGTTCTTACTCTGAGCACAAGAAATAAGTCACCAATTTCTGCACACATTGTGTACAAAGAGTACTTATTTATATTTATCAGAGCATCATACAGCCCTTCTTCTACCTCTCACTCCTTTTCAGGTAAATTCTTCTTAGCAGTTCATTACTGTTTACTCTTGGTGATTTGCAGTGCCTTGGAAATTCTCATTAAATGCTAGCAAATAACATTAAAAAAAAAGTATAGCAGAGCTGTTTGGCTGTGTCTTTAAATCTGACCTTTATTGTTTAAGTTGCATTTGAAAAAAAAGGTGCCAAGTTGTTGAAAGATGAGTGCACTCCATTATACTGTGCTCAAAGCACTGGGAAAATCCCATTGAGGCAGGAACACCAGCCAGTGTTTACAATGCTACATTTTAAATGCATATTGGAAAAACAATGATAACAACATGAATTTCCTACATCTAAGATTTCTATAGTTAAGGAAGCATAATTAGTCCAAACGCCAGGATTTCTTTTCAAGAGCAACCTACTTCTCCAGTGGTTGCAGTGAATCATGTTGTGGCTTGAGAAGGGAAATCCTCTCTGGCTGTGCACTGGTGCTCCTGGATCACTCCAGGCATGTGTGTCCAAGTGTGGACATGGCTGCAAGACAGGCTTTGAAGGAATGAAGCTACCAACTCTTGTCTCACCTCTCCTGTGTTTCCTCTAACTCATGTCCTTGTTTTGAGGTGGATTTCTTCTCTGCTCCCCACCTAGCAGATATATTCAGAAAATCAAACATATATAAATATATGTAGATACATGATCATATTTCTTTACTTTAGGTTTCTTTTTAGGAAAGATCACGTCATAAGAGTTGGATGCTGGGTTTGCAGTTAAAGCCAGTCAGGCCTGCAATAATGGTGGTGGTACTGGAAAAAGATGCTATTTTGCTGGGGGAGAGGGAAAATTAGGATCTCAAATAACGAGAGCAAGCTTAGTGTGCAGGAAAACTTGGAACTTTTCTAAAAGGCATACTGAATCAACTGGAAACCAAGTTACTATAGTCTAGAGCTTATTTGAATGACATTTGTGAATAGTTTGTTCCATTAATTGTTGAATAAATGACTCAGAAATATATTTGCCCCTCTTTGACGAGCTTCATGTATGGTTGAATACTCTTTTCCAAATAAATTATTCATAAATTTTGAGCAATCACTGAGTAATTTATTCAAAATATTTTTTTCATTATACACTCCTCTATCCCATGGACTGTGAGTGAAACTCTGACTGTGTTAAAATTAGTGAAAACACTCTAAAAGATTTGACCAATGCCAGGACTTCACCCAACTCAAAGTCTTTCGAGAACTAAGTGTTACATTTACTTATGGAACCTTGGTTTAAATATTAGTGGTAAACTTACCTGTTATTTTTTTGATGTGAAGAAAAAAATGAGCAGGAATTACTTCAGCTTTTATTAATCTAATTAATTTAAATTAAAATTTGACTCTGGATATGTGAATGCACAATCAAATTGGGATTTTTTTTTTATTTCCACAACGTGGTATTTCCTGTCATCTGAAGTCCTAGTTTATGATGAGTGTAATCACTACAACAGTTGTTAAAGAAATCTCAGGTCCTGGCTGGTTTCCAGTTTTTAATAAAGTTATTCAGGAGTACACCAGTTTTTGGGTGGTTTTGTTTTTTTTGTTTGTGTGGGGTTTTTTTGTTTGTTTGTTTTTTGTTTGTTTGTTTGTTTTGTTTTTAACCACAACAATCTTTGAAAGTGTTCAGAGTTTGGGTTGGGTTTAACCATTCTAGTCATTGACCAGATAAAAATTTTTAGGATACTTCCACAATTCTGGAAAGAAGTGTAATTTATTTTATTGTGAATTTATTTGCATTTTACTACTAGTTTTGGTAATTATAATACTCCAGCCTTAATCCTCCCTGAAAATATGACGTGAGTCTTTACTTCCTGTCTTAAATTTGTATTGTGTAACTTCATGCAATTAAGGCATGGCTGGCATTATGCCATTGTTCGTGGGTGAAATTATTCCTATGTAAATACTTCATTTTGTACTGTTAATTGGCAAATGGTATAGAGTGCTTTGGGATCCATCTGGAGAAAAGTTACTGCATATGCTTATGATCATTATTACTGTGTTATCTAGTTCCTTTAAGAGACACAACTGCTTTATTATTTGCTGAGCTCCAGGAGAGCACTTGGTACTGTACAGATATACAAGGGGAAAATGCACTGCCCATGGAGCCACAATAGACTTGGCTGAGTGAGACAATAAGTATTGAGCTGTGTGAAATACACGGGCCCAATATCCACATTTCTTATTAATGGAGATTTAAAAATCTCTCTGTAGTATTATGGTTAAGATAATTCGTGGGAGAAATGCACCGCAAGTGAATGACAAAAGAGGAGAAAAGTAACTTGGTGAATAACAAAAGAGAGAGCAAAGCCTAAAGAGAGGGGCAGGAAGATGAGAACATGATTCACATGGGGCAGTTCAGAGATATCTTGGAAGGAGGAAAGATAGGTTGGGAAACTTGTGCTGTTTGACAGATATGATAGAGGGAGAGAAGGGAGTAGTAGAGGCAGATAAGCTGGTAGAGAACAAAGCAGAGCAGTGATTTTAGTGCTGTAATTTGTATTGGGGAATGTGGGTTGCACAATGGGAAAATGAGGACTGCTGATGTCTGGGGATGGAGAAAAGGAGAGGTGAGGATGAGTTGGTGAAGAATAAAGCTGAGTTACTTGTAGTTTTGAGAGTCTGTAACAAAGAAGACTGGATAACTTTTTCTGAGAAAAAAGATCTGTTTGAGATAAAGAAAATTCAGAGGTTGATGATGTGATATTGTAGTAACAGATTTCACTGAAATTTCACTGAAAGAGGAAGAATTGAGATAAAAGGCCGAGTTTAGATGTGGGTAACTTAAAATGTAGTAACCATTTCAAAAACTGCCAATTTTTATTTAACTATTTTATTAATTGGCTTTAAACTCGCTCAGACCTTTCTCTAAAGCTGGGAGATTCAGCCAGGCCTTTTCCTCAGAGGTAAAGTAGGAAAAATCTACTGAAATTTTATTGTTTAAATATTTTGATGGAAAATAATTTTGTTTTCCTCTGTTGCTCAAAAATGTTGCTATAATTGAAGGCCCTAGTCAATAAAGCACTGAGGAATCTGTCTTTGGAAGCACCTATGGTAAGAAGGCATGATACAAGTAAGATACCAAACCAGAGCCTGATAGAACTGAGAACCATTTCTACCTTCCTTTGGGTGTTTGCTGGGGTTTTGGACAAGTCAGCATTTCTGTGTCATTTCTTTGTACTTAATGAGCATAACAGTTTATTTCTGTTCATCATTCTATTCATTCATCTGTTTATTGTGTTGAGGTGTCTTCCTGTCCTTATTGGCAAGACATGGATCAAAGGGGGACTGTATTCCAACTGTATACCTCACAGAGATGCCTATATTTTATAGGGTTAGTTCATATTTTAATGTGTCTGTGCAATGCAAAGCATAAGCAGAAATAGAGTATTGTATTCCACTACTCTAGTTTAACTTCTCTTCATTGACTGTGTATGGAGTTGGGTCTGAAAGCTCTGGATTATGTGTGATCTGAAGGAATGCTGCTCTCTTGAACTTTGAGACTGCACTGGTTGTGATCCCTAAGCTAGCCATATACAGGTTGAATATGATCTCACATCAAAACAAAAATGATGCTGATATAGTATGGTAATCTGAAGATTCAAAATTAAAAAGACAGGCTATTGAAATTGTTATCAGATGTCATGTCTGAAATACCTCCACTTTTCTTTAGGGGAGAAAAGGGTTGGCAGTGCACTTGCATGGTATCAGTTGTCAAACCACCTTTTAGGTGAAACTGCTGTATAAAGTCCTTTTCTGATGTGAAGGCCCACACGTGAGACATTTTTATAAATACAGAAGAAAACATTCATCTTAGCAATAAACTGTACCTTGTGTAAGTAGGTTGTGTAGATTGATGTGGAAGGCTCAAACAAATGAGAAAAACTGTTTACAGTTTGCAGTTAAGTTAATTTAGTATTACTTTGATTAATGGTAGTTTTTTCATGTATCAAATAATTTTGTGCTAATTCAGTACAACGTCTGCCTAATAACAATCAATATCAATTGAAAATCAGTAATTTCCTGCTTCCAACTGCATTTAGTGTCAATATTGCACATAGTGCTGCTCAACACAAGTGATTTGTTTGTTAAGCACTTAGCATGCATAGATAGATAGATAGATAGATAGATATGTATGTATTTAAGTCTGGTTTCATCAGGGTAGACTCTGAGAACTTATTGAATTGTACATGACCTGGTTCAGTGCAACAGTCTCAGTCCAAATGAAGATGCCATTCTGCTAGACTGAACTTCCCCAGACCTGGCCCATGACTCACTGGATCAATTATTAGAATAATCCTGAAAGGTTGTTTTACTCCTTAGTAAATGAATTAAGTTTATGAAACTCAAATCTAATGATTTCATTCTGTGCTTGAGGAATATCAAGTTTCTTACTGAAAATCTGACTGTCAAAAATGTGACAAAGAGATGTGAAAGGAAGGCTTGAAGTACTTCTCATGACTATTTTTTCCTGCGATACTTTGCTATTTTGCTTCCGGTCCATTTCTTTTCGTGGAAGATGAACCAAAATGGCTGACAAAATCATAGGCACAAGGCACACATGAGGTGGCATTCTGGGCTGGAAAACCATCTTGCAGTGCTGCAGAGTACATCATCCCTCTTTCCATATGTCTTTGCTTACTAGTGAGGATGAGTAGGTGTTGCAGTAGGAGGCACTACCTGAATCATCTGAGGGGGTAATAAATTGCCTGGGGAGGCAGTTGCCTATCATCCTGTCTGCAAGTAGACAGGTACCCTGTCTTGGAAGTGCTCAGGTGGCTGTGTATTGAGAAATGTATTTCTTTTGTCTGGCTTTGTTTTCAATTTCCAAACTCCCCCTCCTAGATGATTATACTGCCTTTAGGAGATCTCTTTGTTAGTCTCAAGTGAGACAGATGCTCTGGCTTGAGCTGGTAATAGTACTGTTTGGGGGCTGACAAGCTGGGTGAATTTGCAGTGTGGTTGTATACATCCTCTTCAGTCACCAGTGCTGTGTGTTTAACTTCTCAATATGTTCCATCTGTGGTAGCTAACAGGGGTATGGAATTTATGACTGCAAAGACTATAACATACCACAATACAGGAGTTCCTCTTGAGCTGAAATGATGTTTTTAATCAGTACATTAAATGTTGCAGTTGATTGACAGATGGCTCTTTTTATTTTCTGGAATGAATGTACTTTAACGTAATTGTAAGAAGGGTATCACATGTTTAAGAACACCTTTTACACTAACAGGTACAGAATTTTAAAGTGTGCATGCAAAGAACACTTCATACACCATGGAAATGCAACCATCTTGGGTGAAATGTGGGGAATTTAGGTAGAGAGAATGTAATTACCCTTGCTGGAATTTGGCCAGCACCCTGAGATTAAAACCCCTAATCTTACAAAGAGTACCATGGGATCTCTAATGACCACAAATGGTCAGATCACAATTTTGTGTCTCTGGCTATAATGATTTACTATAACCAGGGTATTTTCAACTGTATAGTGCAAGCATTATGATTATGCAGCTAATTTTATTCTCATTGTAATTTCTAATAATAAAGTAACAATACTGCCACTAAAATATATGAACAAAATGGTATGACACAATCTTATGTTACTATATTTTGGGGGCATATTCTGCTATCACTTATAGTGGTATCTTTCTTTGAAGCCAATGGAATGCCTCCAGGTTTGTGCTGGAATAACTGACAACAGAAGTTGTGTTTCCAAGTGAGCATTTTTTATGCACATATATTGTAGATATGTTTGAAAAGTTAAATATTTATATTCTGTCCAAATATGGGAGAGTTTCTCCTTTTATTTTTAAAACCATAAAATTGTTAACAGACCCATGAAAAAAGAATATTATGGCTCTATATCTGTTGGTTAACCTTCACCACAAAAATTGATCTGTGGGAATTTCTCACAGTGTAACATACTGTATCCAATTCCATAGTTATTACTGTAAACCTATTAGTGCCACCTGGGTTTGCATATCCGCAATGCTGTCCAAGTGAAGACAGATTAGCTCTATCACATGTTATGCCAGAGGGACAGCCTCACGAGGAGCCTGCCCTCAGGGAGAAAAAAAAGGGCTCAGACCTTTAATGAGAATACAGTGCTTTATAATAGCATTTGGTGGCCTAGAGATTTTCTGTCAAGTCATTTCAAATTAAATTGGCAGCCTTGCAATGTTCAGCCCATATGAGTTTTTGTGTGCTGTGTATCGTTAGTGTTAAACCAATTCGCACAGAAGATCAACACAACATACAGAGACACTGTTTGCATTGGCCCCTCTTTTAAAGTCTGGGCCTTTATATACTGCTGAAAAACGCTTTTTCCAGAGCAAAACCTAACTCTGGCCTGATTTATTCATGAGTAAATTCAGGCAATTTATTTGTGAAATTATTTGTAAATAATTATACATTTGTATATAGTGTAATAATGAAATTAGTACCATTCTAGGAGTGAACCGAATGACTTTGTTACCAATTAGTGAGATTCTACTCCCACTTCCTCAGGCTGACTCCCACGGAAAGGGTGCAGAATTTGCAACTGAGAACTCCATTTATTTCTGTTACTTCCAGGACTTTCCTTTTTTAAAATGTAACATTTATGTGATATTTTAGTCTTTCTAGTGTCTGAAAATTTAAAAAGCAGATGATACTTAAGGCTAAACTGCTATCATTGCACAGGAAGTTTTTTCCTTAAGTCTTTCTTACATTTTTCATTCAGGGCTCAGCCTGAAAAGCTCACATTGGTATTCTCTTTCTGTGATGTATTGATGGATTGTTTTTGTGGGAAACTGGGGTTTGCATCCTCAGAAATAGGTAAGTACCTTGTTTAATAGAATTCAAGAACTGGGCAGCTGAATAGATATGAGGATCCCAGCTTGCATTTCCAGTTATGCAAAGTCCTAAGAATACCTGCAGTATTCTGAAAGTTCATAAGCTATGCTACATGTAATGATAAAGAAAGTAGTTTTACAGTTTTTAAGCACAGAGCATTAGTTGTAACTAATGTATGATAATATTAGATGAAAGTTTGCTTTCTAGTTGCCTTGGTAGAAAGGGAAGTCTGACTCACTGAAATAAGTGAAAAAAGGCGCTATTTGTGTGATTGGAGTTACAGGTTATCTTAGTCCATTATTGTACCGATATTAGGTGATAAAATTAGTCATATAATAATAAAACCAGATTTTTCTTTTACTAGGGAGCATGCATTTTCCACATTTTTCCAGAAAAGCTCTTAAGATCTTCCATCCCATATTTGGTATGTGCACATTTGTAAATCAGACATGAGTATTAGTTTTGTTAGAATTATCTAAGTAAAACTGAAGTGCCACAGTCATGAAACAAGTTTGAATTCCCCTTTTTATTTAATATAATCCTTGTTTTGGGATTCAGTCCAAAACTGTGATTTCATAACATCCCCTACCCTCCGTATTCTGTTTTGTAATTGAAGGAAAAGTGATGACAGAAAATCTTCCTAATGTGATCACATTCTTATATGTAACTGTAAAAAGAAAAATCCAAATCTCACTTCTTCAAATTAGAGGAGTAAGTCCACTGCATTTGGTAAGAGATTTACACTGCCAGAGCGAGCATGACTTGATCCTGTGTGTGGTGTAGGCTCATTTTTTCCTGTCTGTTAAGTGTGTAGTCTTACTTCAGTGCATGTTCCTTGGGCAGAATTTAGCTCAAGTTTCTTAACTTGCAGTGCTGGACAAAATTCAGCTGTGCTGCAGTTCCATTGACCTCTTTGGAGTTACTAAATAATTGGATTTGACCTAATAGATTCTTCACTGAGTGCCATCTTGCCTTGCTTTCAGAGAGCTTAACACAATACAATTTTTTATTTCTGCACTCAAACATGAGCATCCTTTTTATTTTTTCTTTTTAAATTCCTGCTAGAGGGAGTAGACAAACTGCTGCTGTAAATAGTGCTAAGTAACCAAAGGATTTCTACAATTGCCTTGAAATCTTACTTCATTAGTTGAAATTCCTAGTGACATTAGGATAGCAGGAATTTTCCATTGTTGCACCTGGTTATTTTTAGAGTCAGCTGTCCTTCCATAAAAGTGGGGTTCAGATCAGAATAGGGCAATACCCTGAAGGGTCCAGTTTTGTTCCATTGACAGTAACCTTAGGTGATTAACTCCAAAACAGCTACAAATAAAGAAAAAAAGGCCCAAACATTAAATTTCCTTGCCACTATCTTTAGTGATGCCTTTGAAGATCAAAATTTGGGAGTCCAGATCTTCAGTGTGCCTTGAACAAGCAGCATCTGATATGGGAAGGTGGATGCTCCTGGCTGTGTGAACTGCCTTAAACTGAGTATTTTGGCCTGAGCTCATCTATCACCATTTCAAATGGTGAATCTTGGTAACAGAATACAAGGATGCACAAGCCTTTCTCTGTGAAGTTCTTGGTCTTGATTGTCTTGATATGGTAGCAATCATGTAAGTGATAAGGTTTATACGTGAGCAACACTGGGGTTACATGAAATACTCACATGGAAAGTTTTTTGTTTGTGTGTATTTGCAGATCTAGGGCTTTAAGCAACAAATTCACACTGGCAGTGTTAGTAAACTTGAGTCTGTGTTTTCTGGGAAATAATGACCTAGGAGAACATTATATTGAATAGGATTGTAAAGGTCTAATTTGAAATTTATTTCTATATGCCAAAATCAAATATGTATTTAATATATCATATGAGTTATAGTTAATTGATCTGGTCAGTTATTATTAAGATTGGAGATACTTGGCCTAATTCTGTCTGACTTAAACCATATAAGATGCATCTAAGGCATTATTTCCATTTTACAAGCATCAGTGTTCATATCTGGAGAAGAACTTGGAAATTCAGGCCGTAACAGTAATGTGCCTTCCATGTGACACAGAACAGACTGTGTGCCCACATCAGCCAGCAGTGCAGAGGGAGAGCAGCACACTGGCAGGAAGGAGCTGTTGGTCTTCTGGACCTCGTACCCATGCTGAATGCATTTCAGGAGGGTGCTTCTAGGCTGATGCTAGTCTAGTCCCCTGGACTGAATGTCAGCAGTCTCAGAGAGTAAACAGGGGCTCTCAGGAACATTTCTTTCCCTTTTAGCTCTGAGGCCACTCTGCAGTGTGAGCCCAAGTGCAGTAAATGGGGACGATTGGTAGGTTTGACTCAAAAGAGTCCCTGTGATCCCAGATAAAGCAACAGTACAGACGCACCCACATGGAGTAATTTCTGGCTTTCTTTGTTAAATGACTGCTTTTAAATACTAATTTGTTTTTCTCGAGACTTTCTATTTAATTCTTGTGCCATCACTAACCTGTTCAGGAAGAGACAGTGAAGGTATGTGGTTCCTGAGAGCATCAATCAAAGGTTTCTACCTCCCTAGCCTTGTTGTAGAAATGTATCAGCACAAGCAGATTAACAGTGATGATATGAAATGCAACTGTGTGATCTGAATGTCCTTATTGAGTGGGCTTTGATTAGCCAGTCAGCAAAGTAGTGTATTTTAAATAATTTTTTTCTCCTTGTGATGTGTATCAGTATGCCTTGGTTCACTGAACACATCCCCAGACACATCACCCTTGAATATCAAAAATACATATACTCTGCTCAGGTTGCACTGAGGTTTGTGGTACTATATAGATGCAAACCAGGGAGAACCACAAGGTGGAAAACAAATTTGAAACTGTCTCACTGAGGAGTGGTACTACAACTAAAAAAAAAAAAAATACAGTACAGAAACTAGATCCAAAAACATTGCTGATTATTCCTCTGCAGTTTGCCTTTAAAACTTCTGATGGTCTTTAAACTGTTGTACTAATGTTTCAAAAGAAATGTAATTTTACAGAGTGACTTGTCTGGGAATAGAATGAGATGGAACATCTGTCCTTCTGAACTGTTGGAATTGCTTGGCTGAAGCAAATGCAAGATGAAAAAAACAGAGATGAAAAGACAGTTAAAAAAAATAGGACTTGTTAATCTTTTCTCTAAAACACATACTAAACTTTTCAAGTTAAATTTACTCATACTATTTCCTGCTATTTTCCTACTACTACATCTTCCCACATAACAACTGAGTTAAAAAAGGAAAAAAGCAAAACTGGTTTCATTACTGAGATAACAGCATATGCTAGGACAATTGAAAAAGTTTGATGCATTTTCTGATCACAGAAATGCAGTTTTGTTTTTTAAAATTATGTGGATGAAAACATTTAGTAATCTCGACTCTTGATTTATATTGTCAGCATCTTAGCTAATTATTATGATGATCCTTATTTTGTTCTAAGCTGACATTCTAGAAAACATACTGGAGTAAACAACTGATATGTTTTCCATGCCAGAAAGCACTTAAGGGTAGTAAAAAAGGTAACATTGTCTTTTTAAAATGTTTTCAGCAGTCAGTAATCTATTTTCATGGTATTCTATAAACCCTATTATCAAGGCTGCAGATTCCTACACATGACCGGTCTTCAGTAGTGAACAAAAATGGCATCTAAATCCCAAGTGACACTCTTAAGTACTTGGCAGCAGAAGGGCTCTTCTGAGGAAGATTAAGTTAATGGAAGCATTTGGGTAACATCTGCATGACTCTTCGTCCTGGTATGGCCAACTCACACTGCTGCAACACGTGACAGAGGATTTCTTCGATTATCACTTAAGAACAAAACTGGCTGAGGTTCCTTTCCAGGCATCCAGGCTGTGATGTACATCTTGGAGTATACATGTGGTGTAAACAGGCACAGCTAAAAAGAGTGGCCTGCACAGCCTTTGAAGAAGACTTAATAAAAGTCAGATTACTCATTTAATGAAAAGTAAAAGAAATTGTGGAAAGAGTTGTTGTTGTAGCTGCTGTTTATTTGTCTTATTTACAGAAAGATGTACTGTCTTTTCCAATTGAGGGCTGCTGCAGACACACAGAGCCTTGTTAATACAGGCGATTAATGCACTTGTCCTTCACCTCAGTTGACCTGGGTTTAAATCTGTTATTTTGTTACAAGTTAGAGGAGTTTATTGGCCTTTCTTTAGCCCTTAGCCAGTGCCTTTCCACCTCGTAAAACCACTTCATAATTTGACATGAATGCTGTATTCTGGTGTGAAAAGACTCAGGTTTGCAGCAGCAGGGAATAGGCAAGTCCTGGCTGAGGGGCATCAGGGAAGGGGCATCGGAGACTTTGTCTAGGGACTGGCTGTGTTGGACTGGTCTCACTTGGTTTTTCACACTTGTTTGAAATCAGGGAGATCCTTCTTGTCTGCATCATGAAGCATTGGTTTCCATGCCTAGGCGGATAAGTTACCAGGTTTCATTTTCCATAGGACTAATATTAATAAAAGAAGGATGGGAGAACATGAAGGAGTCAGTTATATTAGCGCTAAGTGGCACTATTTATATTTGTTTTGAGATTTGCTGACAATAAAGACAGAGTGGAATAGAAATCCCAAATTCTTTGCAAAGGTTTTTATTTTCTACTGGGTATTCCCACTCTTTCAAGCTTCCTTTTCTCCTTTCCTTTCCTTGCCATTATCAAGAGATGATTTTCATAAACAGCTACAGGGGCAACCTACAGACCAGTGCAAACTCCACAGAAGTGCCTCCTTCTCCACTCTACTTCAAGATCTGGCTAATTGGAAAATCATCTTGAATTATATTCCAAGATTTGGATGAAAAGGTGACAAATCACTGCAAGTTTGAAACGAGATCCTGAGAAAAGAGAAGAAGCTCAACATTTTTTTTTCCATAGAAAATGAGTGTTTTAGAGGAAATTGGCATTTTCCAGAAGAAAGCCTTGGAAACTGAGTTTGAAATTTGTGTATATCACCATAACACTCAGCATTTTGGGCAGTTATACAGAAAAATAAAATTTGAAGAACATAAAGCAGATTGAAATTAAAAAAGATAAAAACACTTTCAAGTTTCACAGGAAAGAAATAAAAATTGGGAAAAAAAGTTACTGTGGCCAAAATCTGCTATCATGTTAACATTCAGGTCTGAGTGCTAGAGAAGGGAAATTGAGATCTATCTGCTGAAATTTAATGTCTTTTTCCTTAGCTTCAAATTCTAACATTACCATAAGGGAAGTCAACTTGTTAATAATTTCCAGAATGTATTCTTTTTCTCCAAGGTATGTGTTCCTAGAATTTCCCCAGATTTTGTTTAGGTAAAGGAGTAGTTTTTCACTGCAATTACTTTCTTCTTTAATCTCTTTCAAAGGAAAGGCACTGGCATGCAAAGATTGGTTTTGCCTGCAGATTTCATCTTTGACTGATGTTTTGTATTTTAGGATGTGGTAGACATCCACTGTAGATCAGCTCACTGGTTTCAGATGTGCTTTCCTTTTTGTTGCTGGTTACCAACCTTTTTTCTTTTTTTGTAATGCCATTGCCCCAAAAACCATGTGGAAAGAGACAGTGAGAATCTGCTTCAGGCTAATGTCAGCCAGATTAAGTAAAGGGCTTTTCTTGTGTTAAATTAGCCTGCTAGCATTTGTAATAGGAATGAAGAGGAGCTCTGCATGTAGGCAGCTACTGGTAGGGGGATGGTAGCAACAGCTGAAGGGGGGCCCTCTAAGAGCAGTTTCTTCAACAAGCAATTGGCCATTACTTGTAAAGATTTTCAGTGATTATACCTAGAAGTTGCTTCCACTAGTGATGCTGTTTAATGTGTCATCAAATTGCAGTGATTCATTGGGTGGTAGGGCTCAGGATACATCACAGGACCCTGGGTTTTCCAATTAAATGTGCAGTGAATTAAAGAGTTTACATTTCTTGAGGATGAATAGATGAGTAGGTGAGTCTTCTTATGAACTAGTCTAGTAAAATAAAACCCAAACAACTCAGACTGTATTGATAGCAGATTTTATTTTGTAAACTTCACTAAACTTCTGATCCTATTGACCTACCTACTTTAGTGATTGGACAGAAAGACAAGAATACTCTTGTTAAACCAGAGCCTGCTTATCACATTCCCAGCAGTGTCAACATGGAAGCAAAGCTTCTTATCTAGAAAAGTGTGGTGAGGATGGAGGTATGAGAATTTGTGGGGCTTGTTGTGAAGCTGGGCTCTCTTTTGGTTGCAGCCATAGTCTCAGTCCCTGCTCATAATCTGCGCTTCTGAAGAGTGAAGTTTGAAATCTCAGATGCGATTCTGGGCCTTTAGTTTGGTGACTGAAATGTAATAACTGTTAAGCCCCAAACATCAGTGCCTGGCAGAACTCTGTTGGCATTGGCCTGAAACCTTGCAGATGAGCTTAAGATGGTTGTTGTAATATAAAAATGCTGAAGACGTCTCATGAACTAAAGGATGTCAATTTAAAAAACAACACCAACCTCATAAATCTGTCAAAAGCACGTTAAAACTTGTGCTTTTCAGTTTTCTAGTGGAATATATTCCTTGGGCCAGATCCTCAGGTGCTGCAGACAGTTGTGCTGAAGTCAAGCAAGCAATGGTAGTTTGCAACAGCCAAAACTTTGGGTGCCTGTGGGTGTGTACGTGTGTTGTATGTGGCCTGGATTTTTATTGTGGGGCTGGATTGCAGGGCATCTGATGGTAGTGTGCCAAATGGAGAAGGAAAATTCTTTTTCCATGGAGTGCTGTCAAAATCCTGCTTTTGTACTTTGAATAATCATGGCTCTAGCTTTCAGCCTTGCAATTGTTTAAAGACATCATAGATATTTCTGATATTCTGTTAAAAGCAGTCTGCTTTAATTACCAAACCTAGTTTGAGTATTGTACTCTGGGGGGGTAATGATAATATTGATTTACCTATGTATAGGGTGTAGTATATCAGTGTTATCAGGCATGACTTTATTTTAGTAGAAACTTTACAATACAAATCTAATCTGATAGTTTTATATGATCTCTGGCTCTGGATGTTGGAAATAGGTTGCAGCTTGTGTTGTAATGGTTTTGTTTAATACAGCACGTGGCTTCTCAAAACCATTTGAGGGGTAACCTTTGCTCCGGATTTTGTTCTTACACACAAATGGCCATTTTAATGATGACTCAGAAGAAAACGTTTGAAATGCTTCAGAAACCTGTTCCCCTAAATTTGATATTCTTGTTTGAAGGTCAGCCTTTTAGAGGCAGTGAACTGTGTCTGAAGGATTCTGGAGAGAAACTTGCCTCTGAACAGGATTCAGAGTGGCTTAGGAGAACAAAATATCTTCTCTTACCTATTGCTGGTTGAGAAGTGACCCTGCTGTAACTAATTTCTTGCTGCTCCTAATATACCCTCAAGGAAGAAAAAGCCTTTGCTACAAGCCCATCAGCAGAAAGTAGACCCACAGGGAACTTGGTTACATGGTACAGTCTGGGGCCTAGTTTAGCTTTGCTTCATCTTTCTAGCAATCCCAGAATTCTTCAAAAATATGGGTGGAGATCTATTACACACCTATTATTATGGCTACTTGACATAGAAACCAGTATGAATGGCCAACACAGGCTCCAGGTCGTGGATCAGCATTAATCATAATAGACTCGGGCAGAGGACTGGCAAGATACCATGGGAAGTGGTTGTACATCTATCCCCTTGAATTCCATTTCCCCCCACAGGGGATAAGGATATGAAGGTAAGTGCCAGTGCCTCCATTGGTGCCAGTTCCCACCCATCATAAACCGTGATCTGCTATATGACCATGTCCTTTTGTCTGCAGGAAATGGGTGCATGACATGGCCATCAGGTACAGCAGACTTCGAAATCTGGGGATTTTGACAGCTTTCACAAAAAAATAATAAAGATTGAAGTCTGTCCTTCAAACTCAGCTTTTACCAGTATGGGCTAAAAAGCCATCTGGGTGATGAGCCAGAAAGTTCTATCTTTTCTCCTCTTTCCTCTCCTCCTCTCTCATCTATTGTATATGTATTTCTGCTCATCTGAACCTGGAAGGGAAATGTTATGGATATGGAAGAGAAGTAGGAGTGTTCAATGCATTCACAGTGCTCTCAGAGCAGGCCTGTTATGTGAGATACAAGTGATGAACCAACTAGCAGGAGAAGAAGTTTAGGCTTGTGGTTGGCCTTGCGGCCAAGCTCTTTAGCTGGCAGAGCAGCTGCAGAGGCAGCCAGGGCTGAGCTGGCTGTGAGGAGATGGGGAAGTGGATGGGCTCTGGTCAGTGCCCATCCCTCCCCCTTCCCTCAGTGCTGAGTTGTGTAGGGAGCTCTTTTGCTCAGAGGATGTTAGGACACAAGTGATGCCTCCCCTGAACCACAGAGAGGAACAGCTACCAGAGTTGCTGAAATAGGGACTGTTAGGTGCTGTGAGAGCTTGCTGCACTTCTGGAGCATTTTCTGCACCTCATCCTCTTTCACTGAAGCTCTGTCTCTCTCTTTTCTGCATCTTACCACTCCCTGCAGTCCTTTCACTTCATTTTTGCTCCTTGTCTGTTCTGGTTTATCTTCATCTCTCCTGACCTATTTCTCCTTAAATGTTTTCTCATCAGTCACTTGTTTCTTTTAGTTCTACACACCCCACTTTATCTACATCCTGCACAATTTGGTGATTGTGGTACTGTCATTCCTCCAGCCTTTCCTCCATTTTTTATTTCAGCTGTGAGACCTCCAGGCAGGGCCTGCCTGCAGCTCTGTGTGCACAGAGAGTGAAGGCACTACACTTAAAGTAGCTCTTAGACACTGATGTGGTAAGCAGAATTAATAGCAATTTGAGTGGATACAACTGCCAGTGTGAACACAGACTTACAATGTAGCGGTGGGAAAGTTAAATGTCCTAGTGTCTGATCACATCTGTAAAATACTTCTCTTCTTGTCTTTAAATAAGAATACATGGTTAAAACTAAATTGTATTTTTAAATATTTTTCACCATGAATAATTTTCTGTGTGATTAGCAAGAAAAATTAGGTATGCAGTTTTTTAATAGTAAATTTTAGGCTTACCTATCTGCTTCTCAGATGCTGCATGATTCTGCCATGTGATGCACTGATGCATCCACCTGAGTACACAAACACACTCCCTTTTCACTTCTGTTGCTGCTTCTCCTTTGGAGGATCCCACTGGAAAATTGCAAGAAATAGGCATCTGAGAAAAAACGTGCCAGTTTAACATTCTTCCACCAACTTGTATCTTTTGTACCTGCACAGGGCGGGAAAGAATAGTGATGACAACACATGGATGCACATGTTCACATAACTAACAGACTGGTAAACCAGGAACAAGGCACTGGTCAGAGCTTGTTGCTATTATATGAGCCCATTCATACAATAGTACAGTGCTACAGTTGTGGAGAAGTGCATTGAGACTACTGCAGTAAATGATATATCATACTTGCAGGGCTCAAGGAAATATGTCTTATTAATTATGGATCACAACTATATTTTGAGATCCTCTGATTAGAAGCAGTGTTGAAATATAATGCATTTCAACAGAACTGTGCTAATTTGCATGGTTGACTGAGAGACCCTTTGTGGCCAAATTAATTTTGCAATTTATTAAGTTAACAAACCCAGCACAGCAAAGCTCATGTGTCACAAATTGCAATTCTTCAGTATATTTTTACAACAATATTATCTGTTTTAGTTATTTACAGTGCTTAATGACTTCCTAGCTATTTCTAGTAGCATCTGTTTTAAGAAAATCAGAGAAATCTTATTTATAGAGGCTGAAAGGGGTCAAGCACGTAATTTTCGGCAGAGATGAAGTTAGGGGTCCCTTTCTTCTCTCACCTGCACATTGGCTGCTTGCCACTGTTGTCTAACTCAGCTTATTGTCTCTTCTTAGAAGTACTGGACAAGCCCCTGAAATCAGCACTGTGGCTTAATTAAGGGACTATTTAAAAGAGAGACATTCTTGTTTTTATTTCATGGTGTGCAGAAGAGTGTGACTTTTTCTTTGTTCTTGTTGCTAAATACTTGATAGCAGCAGATGAAAGGATGTTTTCCCTGTAAAGCAGGGTTTGCAAATTTGGCAATAAGGTCATCTTAAAGTAAAAGCAAAGATCTTTAGTGTATGACAGAAGATAAATTTGCTCAAATGAGACATAATGTTACAGATGACACAGCTTTCAAATATCAGATTGTCAAGCAGATGTTAGTATAGAACACGCTTGCTGCTAAGACAAAAAAAAATCTTATAAACAATCAACTTGGTGAACAAGGAAGTCTCCTCAGCATTGTGATATGACTGTCTCATGCTGATGAGGGATCTAGTGAACAAGTCCTATGAAGACCAGCTGTGGGAATTGGGGTTGTTTAGTCTGGAGAATAGGAGGCTCAGGGGCGACTTATCACATGATACAAATATCTGAAAGGAGGTTGTATTGAGGTGGGAGTTGGTCTCTTCTCCCAAGTAACAAGTGATAGGACAAGAAGAAATGGCCTCAAGTTGCACCAGGGGATGTTTAGATTGGCTATTAGGAAAAATTTCTTCACCAAATAGATTGTTTAGCATTGGAACAGGCTGCCCAGGGAAGTGGTTGAGTCATCATCCCTAGTGGTATTTAGAAAATAGGCACTTAGGCACTTAGGAGGGGCATGCTTTAGTGGTGGATTTGGTAGTGTTAGGTTTATGGCTGGATTTGGTGATAAGGGTCTTTTCCAACCTAAGTGATACTCTAATTCTGTGTAGTTCCCCTTTCTTGGCCTGATGGATCTGAAATCTTCCACCTCAAGATTCTCAGGAGACCATCAGGATTTCCTTTGAGATCACATGGGACCATATAATTTTTTTTTGCCCAACAGTGCAGCATCTCACCTCTCCCTCTCACCAACAATCCTGGCAGGCCTGGATTTTGCTTCTCTTGCTATTCAAACAGCCCAGGCATATACACTTTACACATGTGCCAAAGCCAATAGTTCTTGCTGTGTCCAGCGTGTTGATGGTTGACTTCATTTTCTCTCTGCTTAATGCTTCACCAGTGTTTGGCACTGAGGGCTTGTTGTACAGAGTGCATATCCTAGTACAGAGCAGGTAGCATGGGCTGTTTAACCTGTCTTTCCTCATGCTGGACAGACATCTCTTTTCTGGACAGGAATTCTCACCCTCTTCTGCTTTAACCAAGGCACTGTGCTGATATATTACTCCTCCTTGCACCCACAGGGAAGTTGGTGTTTTCCTTGTCATTGGGCTCAGCTTGGTGTTTGGTTGCCTTGTGGCTATCACTTGTCCTGAAGTCTAGTTATCTTGACAAAAACCAAATGCATGTATAAAAGAGAAAACAGAGCATGCATGCCCACATTAATAATTTCAAACCTCAGACTTAGATAGGCCCTAAACCAAGTTAGGTCCAGTCCTAGTCAAATTGTTAGGAGACCACACACAATCTATTCATTTTGCTGCCTGTGTGGGTGCACCTCTTTGTCCACCAAGAGACATCCAATTGGGTCTCTTGATAGTCTGTGGCCACTGAACTTCTTTTGTAAAGATTAGAATCACCGAGTGGGTTGGATTGGAAGGGATCACAGTGGGTCGTCAGGTCCAACCTCCCTGCTAAAAGTTGTGCCACTCTAGAGCACATTGCACAGAATTACATCCAGACAGTTCATGAGTATCTTCAGTGAGGGAGACTCCATAACCTCTGTGGACAACCTGTTCCAGTGCTCAGTCACCTGCACACTAAAGAAGTTCCTCCTCATATTGAGGGGGAATTTTCTGTACGTCAATTTCTGCCTGTTGCCTCTTGCCTCTTGTCCTATTGTTGAGAAGAGCCTGGTCCATCCTCTTGGCACTTGCATCCCAGCAGGGCAGCCCCAGCCTGTGCTGGTGCCCGAGGTTATTCCTCCCCAGGGGCAGAACCCTGCATTTTCCTTTGTTAAATTTGAAACTGCTCCTCTCTGCCCCTCTCTCCAACCTGTTGGGATCCTTCTGAAGGGCTGCACGGCCCTCTGGGGTATTGGCCACTCCTTACAGCTTTGTGTCATCAGGGAATATGCTGAGGAGGCTTCTACCCCTTCATCCAGGTCACTGATGAATAAGCCAAACTATACTGGGCACAGTATTGAACTTTGTCAGATACCACTAGTCTCAGAAGACTTGAGAGAGATCTAAGACTAGGAATAGTTCTAAACGAGGTATATCAGTGTGCTTGTGATAGAGTTTAGGCATACTATGCAGTCTGAACCTCAGCCTATTTTGGGGGGCACTGCAGAGAGACTGGAATTTACAAATTAAACCCAAGTCCAGCATAGCTCTACTTTTTCCATGCAGATTAACCTGCTGCAGCTCTCACCTTCTTTCTTGTTAGTACAACTGTTTGTATTTTGGGGTGTATGAAGGGGAACAGCCAGTATCTTGTTTTACTGTAGTGTGAGGAAAATCTATTTAAATGTCTGAGGAAGGAACTGCTGGTTGCAGGTGTTCATGAGAGATGTGTTCCTCTTCACCCCAGCACCCCTGGAGGGGAATTCAGCAAAAAGGACCTGCATGTGGAGCAGAGCCCATGACTTCCCCAAAGCTATATAAACACAGCACAGACACTGGTGGGACCCTGGTGTCCTGAGGGTCTGTCCCCTGGGTAGAAAAGAGGCTTAAGTGATATGTTCCGTTTATATATGCTAACCTGTGAAATTTTCACCCCTTTTTCTTCATACATAGTTTGTGCTGGATGTTTGTGGTTCACATCTAAGGATTCTTTCAATTTCTAACTTGTTTATTGAAATTTTCAAGACAATGAGTAGCAAATAATGATAGGTGAATAATGAATGAATAACAGTAGTAGGTAGTAGTCCAGCATGCTTATCACCTAGAGACTGCTGGCATCTTGCTGGCTGTAATTTGTCCACTTTAACTCTGACCTGGTAAAACCCTTGTACACATTTAGAAGTGTATGAATAATTCACTAAAAATACTTTTCGTTGCTTTCTTTAAATTAGACATGTCACTAGTTCCCTGTGCAGATGATGTGTTTACTCTCATGCTTATGAGCAATGCATCAGGCATCACTCTTTCACATACTCACAGTAATGCTTTATCGCTGGTGAAATATGTCACCTTCTTCCTTGAACTGAATGTTTCATTCCTCTTGCCCACATATCTAATACCACAGCGAATTAAATGTATTGATGAATCAGGACTGAAATCTACAGTGAATATGATTGCTTAAAAATAATTCCACCAGACGTCGTTTGGAGATGTCATTTTCTGTGGGCATGTATGCTCACTGTATATAAAGCATACATATATAAAGCAGTGTGTGGGAATGCAATGCTATTTAACTCATAAATGGAAAGCAGAATTTTATTGGTCACAGTAAATATTTGTTCAAGGAAAAGGAGTGTAGGTGAGAACAATCCATATGAAACGAAAGCAGGTTAATACTGAAAATATTGTTCAAGGACAGTTTATCCTTGTGGAAAATATGACCCCCTGTAAAGCTGCTGAGTCTGTTTGCAGATCTTTTCAAAATAGAGTCCTTGCATTTGCCATTTTAGTTTGTTTTGGCTGTTGGTGTCCAAACTACATTCCTAGCAAATTGCATGAAGTGCTTATTCCATTATTTCTATTGTTATGTTTCTCAATAGAATGTGGTTATCTTTAGCTGGTGTCATGCTTTAGTACATTAGCACTAAAATGCACTGATGATATTGCAAAGAGAGTGTGAGGCAGCTGACATTGAACTTGTACCTTGTACCTTGTCTCTGAAGATTCCTAAACCAGAGGTGGATTTCAGCTTAAAATGAAGAAGGAATATTTGCATTTCTTCATAACCTGGTCTCCTCTTGTGAAACTGTGACCTGTTCCAGTTCATATATGTTCTGCTCAAACTCTGTCCAGGTGATGGGATGTGCTTGACTGGTCCTAACTGGTTTTTGGATGAGAGGTGCTCTAATCTGCTCTGCATTTTTATTTTGCATGGCTTCAGTTTTCACATAATGAGCCAATTTTATCTGTCATGTGCACAGTTCTGCTTTCTTCACGTCCCAGTTCATAATTTTGTTACATGCCTTTTGTCCATAGAAAATAAAGGAATCACGGAACTGAAATTGAATTAGACTCAAAACGTGCTTGAGTTTCCTGTTTTTCTTGTATTAAAATACTTTTTCTATTGAGACCCATCATGTGGCAGTTTCCTAACCACAACCACAGGGACTGCGAGAACACACTGAGTTCTGCCACACAGCACAGGGAAAGGGGCAGATCTGGAAGTGGGCTGGGGATGTGCTGGGCACAGTAGTGTGGGGGGGATGCTGTCCTGCTGCACTGGCAGCTGCCCTGGTGCTGCTGGACAAAGGAGTTATTTTTGTCCTGGACACTGGCAATGACTAGGTTTGTGGTTCACCCCTTGCCCCAGTCAGATGTCATCCTCCTCTTTCATCCTCCTTCCCAGCTGTTTTTTCTGCTGCCCATTCTTTTCTCTCATCTTTTTTCTATCCTGCTCTACTCTTTCTTTCACTGTGTCCTCATTTTTTCCTCCTTTGTTAGCCAAACAGACCTACTGAAATGTAAAGCCTGACCTCTCCTAAAGGCAGACGATGTCCTTTTTCTTTTTAAATTATGCACCTGCCTAGATGTTTTCATCATGTAATTGCTATAGTCACTATTGGGAACACAGATAGCCCTTTAAGACAACCACTAAAAGCCTTTTGATTTAAAATGATGTTTTCAGTTTTATGGCCTTTCTGTGCTTCTGGTAGTATCTTTCTGCAAAGCTTAAGTGGAGAGACAAAAGAAAGCTATGCAAGACCTGCCTCCAGCAATATTTCCACAGCCTTGTTACTGGGGAGGGCTGCTCACACTGGGGTCACTGCTAGAAGATCTCATCACTGAGTGCAGAATATATTCAAAAGTTACTTTATTATAAGATTAACAGCTCTATCATGAAAACCAGCAACATTCCTGGGCTTATGGGAATCAATTCTACTGCATTCCAACCCAGGATGTCCTTCTGACACATTTTTTTTCTATGGAAACAGTCATAAATTTGACCATGGTACTTGGAGATGAGTTAGACCCTTTTGATTACAGCCCTTTTGAATCTACCCTCTCTCCTTCCTTTGTTCCAAGAAGGAGGTACTCTGTCTCTTGACATCCCTGAGTAAACTAAAGGATATTTTAGATATCTTGCTGTTTGTTTTGGATTAAGTGGTGCTGTTTAGGGAGTAATGTTCTTTTTGGTGTGAATGGGAGGAGTGGAATTTGTAGTTCCTGTCTCAAGAGAAAAGATATTTTCACAACAGATAAAGAAGCAAATTTTTTTTTATATGTAGGAGAGAGAGGCATGGTACACAATCAGAATTTTGGAAACCTCCCAGTTTAAGGGAGCTGTGATTTGGGCATTGATAAAAATTCCTATTCTTCATGGTAATAAGAGAAAAAAATCCCAACACCCCTCTCCCCTCCAAAAAAGTGATTATGTTAAATTTGCAATGATTTTACTTGTATTGACAAGCTATTTAATACAGATTAATCAGATCCTTAATTTAGACACTAATTTGATGATCCATCCAACAATGAAAGAAAGGCTGTTGACCGTCCATTATCTCATACAGAAGACAAACACAGTGTTACTGAAGTGATTTGCACGTTTTCTGAAGTCAGATATTAATACACACATGCCTTTCCTAAGTTTCAGCCCACCACTAAAGGTCTGTGGTCTTTTTACACTAGCATTTTGGGTTATTTTACTATCCATAGTAAAATAAAATTATGTTGCATAATTAGGCAAAACACTCTTGTTGCGTTGAATAGTCATTTTCTGGAGGTACTGAATGCAACCTTTAATTAGTATTTCATCTATGGCTAGGTGTATACCTTGAATAAGCCCTAATAATATTGTAATCTTCCAGCTTTCTTAGAGATACAGTTTTGAGTTTATTTGCTTGTTTGCAGTAATGTCTATAATTAACTATTTCAGTTATAAACTTAAGAAAACAATGAGGAGTATAATCTCACACAGTATAATGGCACACAGAAGTGGGGCCTGCACTGGATATTTCAATGGGCTCTCTTTCCTTATTATATTTGTACTGTGTCTTCCTTAGTTACTTTTAATATGGGCTATCAGTTTGCTCCTTAAAAGCCTCAGTCCAAAGGCTGTGTGTGTAGACTGTGTGTGTACCTGTTGTTATGGGGGCCTTTTCTGACAGCACGGTTTCCCCTGCTGTCAGATCTCCCCCCACCTATCCATTCCTCCTGCTTAAAGCCTGTTTGACACTGTTGTAATGATTCCCCTTGGGAGATGTACAATTAGATTTCTAAGTTCCCACATGGCTCCTGCTTTTTAATGTTTGCTCCTGAGTCAGCACTGTATGCATGACTGACTGGAATAGTGAAAATTTGAATAAATATCTGTTCTCTTCTCTGGATTATATTGCTGTTTGGTTGCAGAGAAGAAATGTGCCTCTGAAATGCTTCAGGAATCTCATACTCTCACATACAATTAGGTTGTACTATTTTGGATGCCTAGTCTTTCTATTTCCTAATCTTACTAGTACCTAAAGATTTTTTGTTAGCAGTAGTCTGATTTTCAACAAAGCTTTATAGTTAAATACAAAGGATGATGGATTTTTTTTATCACACAGCAGCACCCTTGATGGACAGTACAGGCTCTGCTCCAAGTTGCATTTGGTCATAAAATATATGGCAGTGTGAGACTAAACTTGTATGCTGGTAGAACAATTATCTCATAGCTAGAAACTGGGGTAAAATTAGCTTTGTTCAAATTTACATTTTAGAGAGAGCAGGGGTAAATGCTTGTCCCCATGTCTTAAGAAAGGGAAGGTTATTTCAGGGAATCTCTGGATTCCACAAATGCTTCTGGAGTTCAGGATCAAATTATTGCTTTCTTATGAACAGTCTGGGAGTTAATGTTTTTTTCTGTTTCAGCCAGCTGACGGGTTCAGCTCTGCTGTATGTGCATGCTTGTATCCTTACATTATGTGTTGATAATTCTCATTCTGTCATACACCTTGGCAGAGAGTGATGCAATGTATCAGAACCTCTGAGCAATTATCTTCTTTTGGGCTGCATATCCTTAGTAGTCTGGGTAGCAATTACCCAATCTGAATATTTGGCAAATAGTTTGTAATTCCTGTGGAGAAAGCATATGCAAGCCTGGCTCTGACCTGATTAACTTTCTTAGTTCCCTGACTTTTCAGTGCAGTCCTGAACACCTAAGGGGAACTAGCATGTTCCCAGGTACTTGTGTTCTGAACATCAGTGAATGCTAATCATCCCTTCTGGATTTGGTGCTCCCTTTAATCTTGGCCTGGCTACATCCCAGGTGGGTGCAGCTTCTGGCAGCATGCCCTACAATGTAGGTGTTGCTCTCAGAACAGAAGTAGAGGACTGCCAGATGTCCAGTGTCACCTGCCTGAAGGAAATTTTCCTTCCAAATCTCTGTGTGGATTGTTTCACCAGGTGACTGAGCTTATTGTTGTGGTCTGCTGATGTGACCATGTGACAAAATGCACTGCTGGCTTCCGTGTTCAAGGGAAGTGGAATTTAACTTGCTCAGTTGTATTTTGCAGCTGCAAAGAAGGAAAAAAATAGAAGTAAGAGTACAGTACAGGATGGACCAACATATGTCTTATTTCCTGCATTCTGGCAGCACTCTTAGGGAGGAGGGACACAGCACCCTGGCAGTGACTATGGGCCAGATCCTCAGTTCAAGAGCTGCAGTCAGGAGTGCAAAGAAAGCTCAAGTATTAGGATCATTTTAATCCCCAGGTGACTAAGGACCCTGCCTACAGAAGGCTGTTCAAAGCATGTTCATTTCATGGTGTTTCCTTTTCCTGCTTTTCAGGAGTAGTTGAAGATGGTCTTACAGTTTTCTAACATTTCTCAGCATTTTTGGATAAGCTTATCCTGTGCTTGCTTGCACGCTGTCAGACTTAAGTGAGATAAAACCACTGCTTGAGGACTAATTTCCTGCAATATTACCTTCTCATTCAAAACTTCAAACTCCTTTCACCAAAATATATTCAATGTCACTGATATAAAAGGGCCTGGGATGGTTCAGTATGTTCCTTTCCTCAGCCAACCACATCTGTCTGATGTGTTCAATAGAGGGACTGGTTGTTCTTGACTCATCAAAAGGGATAACTTATGTTATTTTGAGCTGGGTTGTCAAAGATCGCCCTTGACAAGACGAACTCATTCTCCTTGAGCTTAGTGGAGTGGTTTAACTGCTCATCTCCAGACAACAAATCTGGTAGTCAGAGGCACAGCAAGGAGGTACAAGGAAGTTCTTTTAATGTTCACAGAAACTTCATGGGTGAGGTCAAGTTCTTACCCTGTGATTCACCAGCAAATTTCATCAGGTTTAAGAGGTGAACATCGGCTCCCTCACGCTTCTTTGTCAGTTCCCACATATCAGCATTCCTCCCTATCATGGCATAAGGGAAATGGATGTGACTCATACTTGACAGGTTTCAGGTAAAGCAGAAATCAGAACATAAGAGATGTTGAAGGTTGTGACAGTGTTAAAAGTGGTGGTTCACTTCTCTCCTCAGGGAATCTGCTCAACTCCCTCAGACTTTTCCAGAAAAGAGCAAAAAAAAACCAAAAAAAGGAGGATAGTGAGGAAAGGAAAAGGTGCTCTCATTTTTTTGTGGCATTACTATGCAAAGCTGAGCTGCCAGGTTAGTTAAGATCTGCAGGGAGATTGTGGTTAGCACTGGTGGTTGACTGGGTGCCACTGCATTCCTTGCAGTGGGATTCAGGCCAACACCATTACACCATCAACTCTGAGGGATCACCAGTAGCACAGATTGCCAACAGGACAGGAAAACACAACATTTTTTGATACCTAGAAAAGATGAGCTTTAGTGACAGTCTAGTAGTTCTTCCCAGCACCATGACCATCCTGGAAATATTAAAGTGTCAGCATGCCTGTTTGCAGTGTTTTCTGTCTGTAATAGAATGGTTGCCATTCAAAAGTAGTAGGATGTAAATATTTGTGGGGTTTTATTGTTTGGCTTTTTTTTCTTTTTTCTTTTTTTTTTACTATAAATTCCCTCACTTCCTTTCTTCCTTCTCTTTAGCAACAGGCTGTGGGTCATTAGTATCAATATCTTAGATCTCTCTCATGCCACACCTAAAATAAATTGTCAATAGGAGGTGTTGTAGAAGACTCACACATCATTCCAGCAACTGTAATATCTGTTGGGAAATGCAAAAACACCAGGTGCATAGCTTCTGGATAGAGTTTCCATTTACTTTACCTGGGGCTTTTCTGTAACATACAGTAATGTACGTCACATGCAGAGAAAAAGTAGGTGGAAGGTTCTTTCCAAACCACATTGACTGAAAGAATGTACATGTAAGGTAAGCTATATGCTGATATGCTCATGTGTTCTGCAGAGGAAAGGGTTACCTTGTCAAGGAAGTCTTCCTGGTGCAGGTGTGCATCCTAGCAGATTCATTCAGAGACTGAGAGACGAGAATGAGCCCTCCCTCAACTGACATGTACAAACAGCCTTTTACCCATTTGTCTCTTAGGACATTTGCTAGCTGTCTCGTTAATCTTTTACTCGAAGTCAGACATATGTATTGATGGGAAAACAAACCATAGACCACAGACCCCCTGCCTTGCATTCCTCACCTCCTCGAAATAACACTCACCCTACAAGCATGCAGACAGCACCGACAGCTCAGTGGGTTTGTAGCTGCATTTCCTTGCACTTCTAAAGCACCTCTTCCACTGTTGTTCTCATAAGCTCTTCTTACTTATTGTTTATACAGTTGAGTAACTACCTGTGCCCTGCAGTCCATCACATCCCCTTCCTCATTTGCATTTTGCAGGTATATGATTCCTTCTGTATCTCTGAACTTAAGGTGGCTGAAAAAACTGGGACTGGAATTTCTTCCTTTTAACACTATGTCACAGCATGCTCCATGCACCTCTTGCGGACCTTCTGGAGGCTTTAAAAGCACCATTAATTTTACTTTCTTCTAACAGATTAACAAAACTTTAGGATCTGATCCTAGCTTGTTGCATTATTTTTAAATTTATTGAGAGGGAATAAGAAACTTGTGAGCCAGAACCACTAGCAGAGTATAGAAAGGGAAGTAATTTCAGGAACAGAAATATCTGTAAAGTTTAATCTCCAGTTATCTCGCCTTCATCATCATCTGGTCCCAACACACTTCGTGAGCTAAATGGCGTCAGGTTAGTTCAGTACTGAAATAAAAGAACTTGGAGGTGTTAAATTAGTGGTGTTAAAAACTGATCTTCTATCTTACCCAAGCAAGCAGATTCCTTTGCATCTTGCATCATTGCATTATCTGAGACTTTCTTGCAAGTTTGCCTTCAAGATTGCTGGGCAGAATGGTTGGGATTAGTGGCAGAGTTTTTCCAACGCTAATTTTATTTTGAATAATATTGATTTTCTCCAACAAATCTATGCATACTCACATGTTGCTTCTTATTTTAAGTGAGCTCAAAATTTCTTTAAATAGTAATTATTTGAAAAGGAGGAATACCCTCCAATTCCTGTAAGAATATTGTTTGTAAATATTTGTACTTTGCATCTCTATAAATGAAAATTGCCAAAGCAGAACAAGGATTTATTTTTCAGTTCTCTTTAATCTTAGAGTTATGCTTTGTACTGTATGACATGGGACTGACCTTCATGGGACTGGATCCAGTCAGAATTCGTATCTCACTCAAATCCACATTTGCACATTGTTTAGGGTGTTTGGTCAGGAAGTTTTAGCTTGTCTGTTTCAAATAATTCATATTTCTAGTGTTCAGTCTCAGCAAAATCCACAAAAACTAAAGCAGGCTCTGTAATCACTTCTTCAAGTGAGAATGTATTCTTCAATAGGAATTTAGGTTTGATACAGTGATAGAACATCTCATCTTAATTTAATTTTTTTTCCAAATATTTTTGTTTTTAGCTTTTAGGTTCCCTTTGCAAAAAAATTCTCCAAAAACTTTTTGCAGCACCTAGCACAAGGACACTGGGATCATACCTTGTTTCATAATACAAATCACCACTTAAAAGTAAAATAAGAAATATGCTGTATAGACTATTGATTCTTCTCCAAGAGGTAGTCAGAGGTTTGTAACAACTAATTCAGTTGACAGCCCAGGGAAGGGAAGTTCTGGAAGCCAGTGTTGGTGATGATGGTGTGACCTTTTCTGCATTGCCCTGCTAGATCCTTCAACACTGAAGCAGGAGCAGGTACTTCCCACTGCAATTCAGTTGTGAGTCCTGCACTATCCTTAGTCTTCAGGTGGATGTCTGTGACAAAATCACATCCTGCTGTGCTGGTAGCCATATTTGGGAACTAGTAGGAAATAGCTGTTGTACTTGGAGAGAAACAGTTAAATGATGAAGTTGTTATTATTAGACCTATAATAACAACAGTCTGTAATAAACTGGGACAGATTGGCGTTTATAAACCCATCCTGCAAACTACATCAGTCCATCTCTAACCCTGGGTTCAATGAAGACATTGAAGTTCAAAATGTAGGCTAAAGTGAAAATTGCATTCAGTGTTGGCTTTTGTATAGACTAATTTGTTGGCTGGAAAGCAGTAAAGCTAAAGAGAAGGCTGAAAAGCTAGTGAAAGTGCTGTGGCAACTCACTGTAAATTTCTAAGTCCCTGGTGGAGAGACTAAATCCAACTGCTGTTACTTCTCATACACTTAGATCAACGGATAATTCTTTGGGGAGTGGCATCATTGTTTTGTTCTGAATTGTGTTCGTGGTTGGTCCGTGACCATGCCTCCTGGGCTGAAAGATATTACAATAGAGATGGATCCTCTCCACCTTTGCAAGTGAATTGAGAAGGCCAGGTCTGGCTGCTGTGCCTCGGGTAAGCTGTGGGAGCAACTTCCATGCCTTCCTCCCTGTAGCCCTGCTTACGGAGGTGCTGGAATGCAAAGGAGGTGAAGTGCCAGTGCCATCTGCCAGCCTGTCCTGCCTGGCTGGGTTTCATTGTTCTTCTCCTAATTTCATCCAGTACTTCATTCAGAGAACAGAAATGCAAAACTCAGCATCCTAGATGATTTCTTGCTCTCTTACTTGGCCTCCACAGTCTTGCTGGGGTCAGTATCCTCCAGATATCCACAACCTACCACGCTCTCCTGCCTTCCCCTTCCGCTCCCCCAGCAGCTTGCTGTCCTTTAGCCAGGTTGCACATATTTTTTCAATCCCGGCTGTTCATGGTCTCTGAGCACAAGGCTTAGTGGAGTGCTGTGCTGCCAGCGCTGCGAGACTCCCCAAAGGGAGCCNGGCGCCCTGCCCACCCCTGGCCTCTGCTGTCAGAACGGCTTTGGCAACTGCCACTGCTGGATTGCATCACCGTGCATGGCTCCCAGGTGGCTGCAGCTTTCAAACTCGCCTATCAGCCTGTCTATCTGCTATTAGCTTCTTATCTTGCCTGTCTATCCGGGGTATCGACTTCTGGGCCGCTTTTGCAGCTTTAATTGCAGTTTGGGCACGGCAGCACTGGGATGTGGGTGCTAGGTCAGCAAACATAAATCCCATGGTTGTTCAGGCTTGGAGCACATTTCTATGGCACTGCAGGAAATGGAGGCTCAGCAGCTGAAGGACACGGGAAGTAAAGCCGGAGCAGCATCCACTCTGTGCCTCACAAACTGCTCAGGGAAAGGAGCAGCACTGCTAGCAGGCACCGTCGGGGAGACACCAGCTTCCCCCCTGTGATTTATATGGGGTTTACAGTGGGGTGGGGCCAAATAGGGCCGGTAGGAAGCAGCTCTTAGAGCTGAGTGGGATTAGTGAGTAGTAGAGGCAGCACAGGACCGGGCAGGGGACCTGCTCGTGGGACGGCTCAGCCACAGAGGCAGCTGGCACTGGAGTGCTGATAAGGAGGAGAAACAGATGGCCACGCAAGCCCTTACACATGCCTTCCTGGTAGGCCTGCTGAAGGCTGTCCACATCCCTTATTCCCCAAACAAAAATACATCTTTTCCTTTCCCTTGTTTGAAGATTTCATGTGGCTCATTAAAGTTTACTGCCATAAACATGCTCTTGCTATCTTAGCCCAGCACATTGCTGCTGCTTGTGGATGACACAGGATCAGTCCCATTATGCCTCTACTATGCTGTTGGGACATGGTTACAGAGCCCTTTCTTTAGAGCTGCAAGTCTGAAAAGTTAAAGAAAATTGGAAAAAAATGATAAAAGAAGGAGAGATAGCAATTATGTAAAATATCCCCAAACCAGTTCCAGAATTGGCCTTGATACCAAGGGAAGCATGCAGCAGCTCCTGAGTGTGCAGAAGGCAACATGACAGACTGCTAAGTGGAATTTGTTTAAGCTGTGTTCTGTATCGTGGAGGTAAGAGTGGTGCAGTGGGATGTGGCAGTTTCTGTGGAAGCCTTTTGGCTGTATGGCAGAGGGCAGAAGGTGAGCAGAGCCCAGGTAGTGCTTAGGTACCAGAGGCAAAGCTCCAGCATTTGGCATCCTCTCCCTACAGCAGTTCATTGCTTGCAGGCTCATGTTATGCAGCTATTCTCCATTACTACAGAGCCACCATGGGGATGAGGTTTGGAAAAAGCACAGAATGTTTCTAGTAGTGCAGATGTTTTCAATGAATTCACCCTTCAGAACTGAAAGCGAAGGAGGCCTGGAAGGGGAAGAGTGTTTGTAGTGAAAGATATTCGGCTCATCCATATGTAGACCCAATGTGAGCCTGGAAGACACTGAGTGCTCCCTGTGAAGTGACAAGTGCCCTCAGTCTTCACTAAAGTTTTGCTGAAGGCAGTGGGTATGTCTGCATAGCAGTGGCAGCAATGACTGCTTTTTGGCTGGGTAAATTAGCCTTTGTGGCTGCGCTTCGGCTCCTACAGTATGCACGCTTCAGTATCTCTTTAGAGGCTTGTCTGATGAAAAGGGAAAACATTCAGCATCTTGCCAGATCAGGGCCTGGATTTTGAAATGTTTTTGTAGGTTAAAATGAAAATGCATATGCATGGGCTTGTTTTCAGGCGAGCTGAGCACTTGTAGCTTACAGAGTTGAGTGTAAATTTTAGATGTTCTGAGTCTCAGAACATTTTTTCTCCTGATACTATCCTTATTGCCCTTACCTCTACCTCCTCTGCTGTTATATAGTATTTTAGCTATGTAACTGTACTATTTAAAGCATTTATGATACCATTTGTTTGGGAAACAGTATAAATCTGCTCTATCTTATTTAGGAGTTTGCACTGCTACTCTGCAATGTAAACTCCTGAGCGACTTCCATGTAAAATCAATCAACAGTAGTGAAATCTAGTGGAAGGGCTGTGAATGCCACTCAAAATAAGGCTCCCTTTCCTCCACAATGGCCTCGTCTCAGCCAGCAAACTGGCCTGTTTCACTCACCATGAAACATCTGGGTACAAATTTACTTTTTTAACATCTTACAAAGAAAGGTTGCATGACCCAGTCCCCAAACGTTCACATTTTAGAGAAGTGATAGAGATGGAAAATATGTGTGAGGACCCATGTCACTGTAGTATCTCAAATGATAACTTAATTCTATGGAGTATCATCAGTTGTAATCTTATGTGAACACGCTTTCTAGCATTACAATATTTCTGGTAATATTTAAAAAGGTGCTGATGTTTGTACAAAAAGGTGGGTACAGTTTTAGGTCTATATATCTGTACTTTTGATGCCCTCCCTCCCTCCTTTTCCCCACATCTGTTTCCAAGAATGTCATACCTGGAAAGAATCATTCCAAATTAATTCAATTTGTTTCAAAGCAGCCTAAGCTTCATCCCTCACAGGGGCTACTCAATCATATTACTGCTCCTGTGAAACTCCTAATGGGACACAAAACAAGTAGAGGTAGATTCAGGTGATCTCACATATTAAACATACTAATTAAATCTGGCAGCAAAATGACTTTGTGAATTTCCTTTAATCCTGTTTTTAAATTAGGCCATATGTATTTTGGCTGTAGATTTCACGTGCTCTCTTTCTACGAACTTCCTTTTAACCATGTCCTGTGGTCAATTCATATCCAATTTTTGAAAATAAGTCTTAGGTGATAACTGGATCATTACAAATGAAGTGTCTAATTCTGCTTTCAAATCAACCTGTTCCTTTGAAAATCTTACTGAATATCTCACATGAGAGGTTCAAAGCTAAACTGATCTGATTGTCCCTGTTAAAAACCCAAATGTGCTGGGTCTCTGTGTTTTATGAGAAATGTTTCCTAGAGGAAGACTAGCTTTAGGAAAATGGGGATTCTTGCTTTAAACCAGCAGTAGTTTTCACTTTGCTACTTTATAGCTTTGCCTGTGGGGAATATGGTCTTATTTACATGTTTTGCAGTGACATGCTGACTAACAAGATCAACAAAGGACATACTGACTAACAAGGACTTCTTCCTGAAGTCCTCTTCTGTACAGTCTTGGTATTTAACCCACCCTGTAGAAAGTTTGGTTTGCAATTCAAGGAAGTCTATGTTATTGGCCAAAGTGTTACCAGTCAGTGTCTACTTGAATAAATATTCAGCCATGATAGGTGCACTCCTTTGTTCTGCCCATTTTAACTCCACAAAGCCAAAGCTCCTTGTGGCATCCAGGATACATGGTGGTACCTGAACGGATTCTTTTAGTGGATTGGAGGAAATTTTGTCCAAAACATGGACACTTTAATGTCTCATGCTCCCTGTGGTACACTACACTTTTTATCTATTTCGGGGGGGCGGGGCGTGGGGATGTGGGTGTGACAGTGAAAATGTTCACAGTGTTTACAGGCCATTCTGGACAGAATTTATATGACTTTGGAGGGAATGAACTTGGTGAGCTAGGTGGCCCTGCTCCTCCTCATTTTATGCTGCACTTTCCTGACTGCACCAGTGACATAAATATGCAATAAATAATACAATCTACAGTAGCACTGCTCTCACATAATAACTATGGCAGCAAAATTATTTCCTGGAGCCAACCTTTTAGTGGGTGTAATCTGTTACAGTTCTGTCAAATTACACAGGACTCCACCAGTTCACAGCAGCAGCAGATTTGGCCACTTTTGTTCCATCAAGGAGTAATGGATGAGAAATTTACCTAGACATACACATACACAACAGTGCTCACCCAGAGAACATAGTAGCACAGACTCACCAGAGCTCCTGTTCTGCTAGTGTAACAATCTGGTCTGCTGAAGTGAGTTTGTGTCAGCACAGTTCTCTTGATCTCCATGCACTTAGTGACTCCTCCACTGGGCAGCAACGCTGGAGACCAAGGAAAAGCTGCCAGTGATACACGTGTGGGTGTGCAGACCTGCACATAGTGCAAAGAAAATAAGTGGCACTGTTGAATAAACGTCCTATCTGCAGAGGTGTGAGGTAGTTGCATTAGTCAGAAGTGTGCTGAAATGATTGATGCTAAAAATGTTATACCACTGTACTTCACACAGTGCACATTAAAGGAAAGCCAAGTCAGGGCATATTAAATTTTATTGAGAGTGGGTTTTGCAACTTTTTAAGAGGCCATGTGCCATGCTTCCTTTTTTAGGATCTAACTACCAAAATTAAAACCAGTAAATCTTTCTAAAAATAATCTGAGAAAAACTTTCCCCTATGTGAAAATGTAGCATGTTAATGTCCTCGTGTGCCTTAATTTTCCTTAAAAATATGGCCTTGTTGGAAAGCACAGTCTATTCCTTGCATGATATCAAACTCCACGTATCACCTCTTCACCTTGCTGCCGATGGTGTAAAACTGGATGTGACCAGTCCTGGTGTTCAAGCCAGTAACATTCCCAGCAATGGGAGGACACTTTCCACTAATGGAGGCAGAAGACCCTGACTGCAACAGACTGCCTGAAGAAGTGAACAGGATTTGGACCACTAGATCTGGGGAAGATGTAGTTGTGGGAAGATGAAGGATTTAAAAGTCAATCAGATACAAATGTGTTGCATGGGTTTTAATGAGGAATGTGTGCTTTGTGGGCATAGCTGTATGCATACTCACTGTTTGCATTCAGTGAGCAAAGACACATGTGAAAGGTGTTTGCATAACATGAATGGGAAGTAGGTAGGGTTGTTCTTTCTCACAATCGTTCTCTTTTTGTTTATATATATATATAAAATTTACATTTATTGCAAAATATTATGTACTCAGACTGCAGCATATGTTAGGCTCACTATTTCAGTATTGTATGTTGAATTCTTGGGGAGAGATGGAGAGGCAGTAAAATTAAGCAGGATCCCGAGGAGGTGATCATTTCCAGTTAAAGGGGCATATAGTTTGCATAAGCAATAAGGAAAAAGATTATCTTACTGGTTCTGGATAATTTCTTCTGTGTGTACTTGGAGGCAGAAACAGAAGTGCTATTCAGATATTTTAAGACCGTGCCTTTGTGTCTTTCTCTACATCTAGAAAGTGCCCTGCCCAATTTGTGCAACTCTAATTTAAACAGAAGAAGTGACCATTTCTGCATGACTGTGTCAGTTTCATAGGACTAGGTAGTGAAGAATGTGGAGGGAAGCTCCTTTACTGATGCTGGCTAGAACCAAAATGTGAAGACATGGGTGAAAAGGGCAACCCTATAAACTCAAATAGCTTTCCAATCTCTTAAAATCACTCAGCCTAGATAAAATTGTGGGATGTGAACTGCAAGTGCAGGAGGGAAGCTTAATGCTTTCTGGAAAAAGTAATGAGTGAAGGCTGCAGCAAAAACCAGAACAGCTCTTCCTCCCCTCAGCCCACTCTGCTTAAATGAGCACTTTCTCTGCAACTATTGGCAGTAATAAATAATCTTCATCTAAAACATCTCTTGTTACAGACTTTATTGTATTGGCAATAAGTGGGTAATAAGCCAGTGCTGTACTAATAGTTCTATGCTGATAAAAAGCCAGTTAAGTGAAACACAGAAAATATTTTTTAAAATAATATTCTGAAATGCTTTCTTGTAGTGCTAAAAGCAGTTTACAGGAGATGTTGAAAACTAAGTGCAAGGTGTAGACACCATGTGTTTGCTTTTTAATACAGGGGTAATGCCTAGGAAAATCTTTGCTTTTGAAACATGTTTCAAACAGAGGACCAAATGCACTGCTGTGTGCTCATGCAAGTTCCAGTGGAGCAAAGGAGGCTGGACCTGTTTCCACCAGGAGTTGGTGCAATCACAAGCAAAACTCGATGTGTTTTTCTGGCGTCAGTGGGATGTGCCATGAACTGCTCTAAGAGTTACACAGCCAGGCCCCCACGGTGGCCAGGGCTTCTCAGGGAACTCTTTTTGTTCATCTGTGCTGCTTCTGCCCATTTCAAAAACTGTGGCCAATTAGCTGTAAAAACAGATGTGCCTGTGATATTTCTCTTCCTCTAAAGGTTACAGGCCAGATTGCTCTTGGTGCTTGCATGGCAAAAAGGCAGGAGGTGGGGAAGAGGGGAAGGAGCAAGAAACCTTTGCTGGTGTATTTGCATACCTACTGAGACACAAATATGGGGAATGAAGAGGAATCAGGTTCTTTTGCCAGTAACAATCCTTACAGCAGAGAGGACAGGGGGAGAGCTGGGGGAATGGAAGGGTATTCTTTTCTCTGCAGCATCTCTGTACCCATCAGCCTAAGAGAGTCAGGCACACAATAGCAATGCAGTTCCTCAGTTTTCACTTCATCCCACTCCCTCAGGCACAGGGAGTTTTGGGAGTTAACCTGAGCACTGAGAAGCAAGTCACCCCATCACCCTTTAAGCGGAAGACATCAGCTGGCAGAGTCCCAGGAGGTGTGCGGGCAGGGGTCTCTGTACTGGCTGGAGAGGGAGCTAAGGGAATGTGCGCCCCCGAGGTGCGGACAGCCACTGCTGGCTGTATGAGGTCCACCTCGGGTGGGCTGGGGCAAGGAAAAGCGCAGCCCTGCAGTGCTCCCTGCACTGCTGTGCCTCCACGGCCAGCTGGACACTCTCCTCGGGCTGCTGCGAGCTGTGGACACTCACCTGAGGCTTGCACTCGGGGCATCTTTCGAGGCTGCCCGGGCTGCTCCCCGCTGGTGCCGGGGTAGCTCAGCTGCCTCATCGGGAGAGCCGCCTGCTTGACGCCTTGGAGCCGTCTGCCAATTCCAACCCTGTCACCACCTCTTCTACTCTGTGTGTGGCATCAGAGCAGCCAGCAGGATGTAACTATAGACTCCGAGTCTTTAGGGCTGTCGCTGCTGACCAGCACTTCAGTAAGTAGACTCACAAAGGACAAGGGATTCTTTTTTTCTTTTTTCCAGTGCAGTTTTTCGGGCTTAAGCTTATGCAGTGGACAAGGAGTGCTTCTTAACTAGAAAAGCTGCTTTAACAGAAAGTTTCCTCATTTTATTTTGTGGTAGGGGGAAAAGTTTGTTCTCTTGCATGAAATATGATGGGAAGGCCAGAATTCCCCTGCCAGCGCTGGTGGGACATGGCAGTGGTGTGAGCCAATGTGAGCGAAGAGACAGCCTTGGGCACTTCTATACTGTGAGGGCTGCTGAAACTTTGGATCCCCTCCTGACTGCAGATCTTCACAGCAGCATTCCTTGTGTGACAAGCTTTTTTCACATTTCCCCATTCAGCTGATTGTGGGTGCTGCGCTATTTTAAACCCACATGGAAGTGTGTTTTTAGGACCATCTGCTACCGGCCCTAACCCAGATGATACAGTTAGAGCCTGCCCACAGCATCCTCCCCTCCTTCAGACAGTTCCAGGAACAAGCGGTGAGTCAGTCCCGCAGCTGAACTCATATTTAGCTAACCCTGATATCCTGCCTATCGGAGAGAAATGCACAACGGCCTTCCCAGGTGCAAAGCCCCGTTGTTCCCATTATTTAGAGAACGCCTGGAATTTAGAAAAAAAAAAACAAAACAAACACCACCAAAGCAAATGTCAAATCAGTGCAGTCAATTCCTTTTGTTCTGAAGGGTGAGAAGGAAGAAGTGATCAGTCTCCACAAGCAGCTTGCCCCTCTTGCCTTTGCCTCCAAGCTGAAGGGCAGTGTCTGCCCCTGGCTGACCGGCAGGCTCGTAGCCCTCCCCTGCCTCTCGCTGCTGCCTCGGCAGCGGCTCTCCCTCGTGCTGAACATCTCTGCACAGCTGGAGCACAGTTAATTCTTCCTTCGGGCACCGGGGGGGCAGTGTAGGCGTCTCCTAGAGCTGACTAAAGGCTACTGTTGCCTGTCAGGGTCCTGCCTTCTCTCATTCAGCAACTGTTGTTAAATACACTTCTGTGGGTCTGGATGAGGCTCTTTACCTTAGGAGCTTCATGAGCCTGAAATAAGGTTTCAGCCAATGGATCAGCAGAAAAAGCCTCCCAGAGAGTAGCATGACTAAGAACCAGCGTTTATAAACCATTACTTGATGTATTTTAAACTCCTGCTCTTTGATTCCTGTATGATCCAGCAGCCGCTTTCTGGCTGTTTGGCAAAACCAGCAAAACATGCCCTACTCTTCATCACATTTCTCCTGGATCCCCTCAGCATGCTGCACTGTTTCCCACCCAGCAGGTTAATGACCCATAATTACCTTCATCATACAATGAATAAAGTTCAGTATCTCCACAGCAGATACACTAGCACTCAGCCTGGGCACAGCCTTCAATGTTAAGTGATACCTGAGGCCCTGTCCTGCTCCTGCTGAAGTGGAGGTAAATCCCCCACCCAGCCTCTGCACAGCCACTGACTTCCCAAATCTGTAGCACAGAGTAAAACCCTCTCTGACGCTGCTGAGAGCATTACCTGTAAAATGAGTATGAGACATAAACGTTGTTTTATTTAGGCTATGCAGTGTTTGTGAGGTCTCATGTAAGCTCGGATCAGCCCTGGCTCTGAGGAGCTTTCACTGGTATCCTGTTTCAATCAATGCTGATTTAAATAAGCATCGTGGACCTAATTATTTAGTACTATTCACATGACACTGCATTTGCTATGGTACCCTTGAGACAGGCAGGCTTTATCCTGCTCAACAGAAACATCTGCAGCTGTACCACAGTGCTTCAGGCTCCTTGGAGTTACTTCATCGCTGCCTGACAGCTGTGTCCCCTGACCATTATCTGGTGGCCACATACTTCAATAGCAGACTCTATGTACTGTATGCACTAGACTACGGTGTGACCAGGCAACTTGGCTTCCTCTCCTAGAGTATATCTTCTGCTACTCTTCAGCATCCTACAGTTTATCTGTGGTCAGCTTTCTTACCCATTTCCTGCCAGCTGCTACTGGTCTTTTAGTCAGTTCTGCCAGGCACACAGGCAATAGTGAGCTTGCTGAGCCTTGTGCTGCATTATTTCTTGGATGGAGGCTCTGCAAAGGCTGCTCTGGAGTTTTGTATAGAGGATTTCTTCGTATGTAGTATCATGGCAATTAAAGAATGCCACTCTTAAGAGATACACCTTGTATTTATCAGGTGGTATCAGTTTTATCTCCGTTCTAGTGTTGTTACAGAGTTATGGCTGAGGCTTTGAAAGCACTAAATTGTTTCTAGCAAAAATTATAACTAATTTCATCAGCCCACAAGCCCACAATTTGGTATTCTTCTTACCTCCTTTGCCAAGTAGTCCCACAGAGTTGTTAAAGCAGCTGGGGGCACAAGTCCCTGCTCTGAATCCAGAATTTTACAGGAATGTAATTCCTCTGGCTAAGCCTTTTGGAAAATGGCTTGTTATCCAAGTTGGGACTGAGCTGATGGCATTGTGGTCATGTACTGAGCTCAGTTTGGAGGTGTCCCCATTGCCACAGCAGGGTGCAGCAGCTGTGGAGGGTCACTGTTCATGGATGTGTCCCTTGTTCCTCTTGCTCCTGTCAGGGCAGGTTTAGGTTAACTGTTGAGGCTGTGTTTTGAAGCACCTGTTCTGGAGGAACCAAGTCACTGGAGGTCAGGGCTATTAACTGAGGGTTTATTCTCCACCCTTCCGCCCCGACTTCCCTTGTATGGGAGCTCCCTTCCCAGGAGCACCCGAGTGAGCCCCAAACGAGATGAATGTTCAGTGAAGCAGAAATTGGCTAGAGAGACTCTGGTGCTCCAGCCTATCAAAAGGGAATGGCTTTGAAACAGCAAAAGGAGAAGAGCTCAAAGACCTGCCCAAACAATTTCCTCTTTTTTTTTTTTTTTNTTTTTTTTTTTAAAGAAAAAGTATCTTTAAACCTTTATGAGATTTATGAGTCAGCATGTAATAGATCCTTATACTGGGGTATGGGACAGCGTGGGAGTTCTTGAGGTTTCTTGTATGCATTTTGCTAAGCCCAGATGTACACTGTCAATAGCAATTTAAGATTAAGCACAGGGAAGGCATGGATAAAGCCCTGCCCGTGTCCCATTCAGCCATGCAGCCTAACTGCATGCCTGGAAACAGGAGTGCTTGGGCCAAAGGCTGAGGCAGATCACATGGAAAATCAAGGGGAAGAAGAATTTGGCTCACAAGTGGAATTCACTGCTGAGCTTCTGAGAGACTGAATGCTCACAACACAGTGTCTCAAATGAGAAACAAGGCAGAGATGTCTTCCTGCAAAGTGGTAGGAGTGATTGTGTCCATCCATTCCCATTCAATATTCATTCTGAAACCTAATGATGATAGCTGGGGGTAAGGGGGCTGTTTTTCTTCTGAAACACGATTTGAAGGAGCCTGACAATCTCAACAATATGTTGAGGATTCCTGGAGAGGTTTGTCTCACTGTCCTAGAGCCATAAAGTGTGAATACTCTGGGATCAATGTCCAGCACTGTTGCTGCCTTCTTTCCTGGAAAACATAGTAGACATACCTAGGAAAAATCCAGTCCAACTGAGCACCACAGAATGCTAAGATGGCAATTACCCATTAGGACTTTCTGTTCCTGCTGCAGGACTCCTGCCACGTATTGAGCACGTTGTAGTTTTTAAGGCACTGGTACATTGGCTTATTAAAACTCAGGTGTCAGTGAATCCACTCGACCCAGTGATGCAGATCTGCCAACATAACTATTTTTCTCTCTATCATTTACTGTTCCAGCAATTTTGAAATGAGATCTATCTTTTAATAGCAACATTTTTCATTTTCTTCAAATAATTGCTAAGGATAGTGAGCAGCACTCAGCTAAGAGGTTTCTGGGGGATCCTATTAGACATCTTCTGAAGATGGGGATGATTCAGTTAGGATTGCCTTTGGCTCACTTTTGGTTCACCAGCTTTTAATCGATTTAATAAGAGGTACATTAATTCTGGATAGTGCTAATTATTTTAATCAGAATGCCATGTGGGACTGAGTTAAATGCCTCACAGATGTTGAAACCCCTGACATAGACACAGCTATCTTTATCAGCTAAACTGGTTATTTCACTAAAAAGCAACACTGAGCTCATTTGACAAGACTTTTCCATGAAGTCATGCTGATGACTATTAATTACACTGCTAACTTTTAAGACTTTTTCAACTCTGACCCACAAGTGCCCATATGAGTGGGATGAAGGTGCAAGGCAAATGAGACATGGAGGCAGAGGGGACTTGCTGAGTTGTGTCATCTCTAGGCCAGGAGCTACACTGGGTAGTATCAGTCATGTAAAGACTGTTCTCTCACTAATCCTTCACATCAGTCTTTTTGACTTGGGGATCAGTGTTAGGCTGTCAGCCTATGGTTGCTCAGCCTGCTTTTTGTACCCTCTGTAAATAGTAATGCTTCATGAGCTTTTTGCCAGTCTTCTTGAAGCTCTCCAGTGGTCCCAGATGTGTGAAAAATCAACACAAACATTTTGGAAAACTCTTTGGCATGTTTCTTTAGTATGCTGAGGTGCAACTTACCAAGTGCTGCTGATTGAAAAATGTTCAGTTTTGATAGCGGCTGTTTAACTTTCCCCTAAGTAACTGATGGAATAGAAAGTGTTTCCTTATCACTATGAGATAAGAATACATCATCCTACTAGTTTCCAAATACAAACCTGAAATATTTATTGAATATTTCTTCTTCTATGAATCATGACTGACAATTTTGAGATTCCTATCTAACTGTGGAGCTATCCCATTGTTAGGATTTTGTTTGTTCCTGATAAATTTAAACAGTTCCTCTTCATTGTTCTTACTGGCTGCAGATTTGTGTGTTGGTGCCTTTAATTTCCTATGGTAATTTCCTCACTGCTGATATATGTACACCCACGCTGACAGATCCAGATGCAAGTCCAATGTCCAAACTACCAAAGTTTTAATGAATGTGGGCTCCTGATTTTGTATTGACCCAATACAAATGAACTGCTATTAAGATTGGGTTGAGGTTTAATTTCTGAATTTCATATCCCTTCTCTCTGATTCCAGAAGAGCTAGCAAGTTTCAAAGCCATCTTTTATTCAGTGGCTCTCAGTCTTTGAGAATCAAGATCAGAAAAAAAGAATCCCATTTGTTTCATTCCTGTGAATCAGGAATGAACTGGTTTGTACTACAGTGAAAATACCTGGGTTATATTTTGAATGGTGGCTATGGACTTGGCACAGAGCTAACTGGTGGATGGGGCTGGCTGTCCTCTGCTACCTGTGCAGGTCTCAAACCTGCAGAACTGGAAACTGCAGAGAGTAGGGAATTTCTGCAGGTAGGGAGCACTTTGGTCCGGGCACTACTGCAGTGTGTATCTGTAAGGGCAGGTGGACAATCCCAGAGCAGTGGGGAGAAATGAATTCATTGCATCAGGGCTGAGGCTGTGCACATCACAGCCCTGTCCTGCTGAGCAGTCACTGGCAGCAGCACTCAGTTCTGGCCCCGGGGCAGGAGGGTCAGCCCAAGTGCTGCCCTGTTTGAATTTGCAGGTGGATGGCAGTGGCCTCTGGAGACACTGGTGGGATGAGTGGGTCTTTCTCGTTGCTCCCCTCCCAGCTGCTGGGGAGGTGAGAGACATTTTTCACCCTTGTTGCTGTCTCTGACCTAGTGTGCTGCTGTGTGCTGCAATTGTGCCCTGGGGGCTTCGAAAAACCCCTGTGGGTAACAGTACATGAATTGGTATTTTAGATTGCAACTGGGTGCCCATTTATTGACTCTTCAGCTGGGCAAAGTTATTTAGAAAGTTATGCAGCTGGAAGAATGCTGCAAGCCTCGCTTACAACTCTCCTCTCTTTCCCAGTAATAGACTTTGATTTGCTGTAGTTCATTTCCCTCTGAAGTCTGCTTTTTGTAGATAACATAAAGCACTTGGCATAGTGGTTGATAACTGAATGTATGAAGCATGACATTTTCCTAGATACAGTATGCCACATGAACACTTGTCTTTTGTATCAGAACCCATAAACAAGAGTTGACTGAGGGCAAATATCTTGCTCAGGTCCTGTGGAGAGGCAGGGAGTGAGTCAGTGCTGAGGGGAGGGTGATGTGGTCACAGCTGCTTTGAGGAGGGCATGTGGCAAGAGAAGGCAAAGCCCAAGGGCAAATAATCCCTGAGCCAGCTGGTAGCAGGTGAGGCAACTCATGATGTGGATTAAAAATAAAATATTTTGGAAACTTAATTTCCTCCTTGCTTGTTTTTCTGTCCAGCGATTAAAATACTGACATGTTTTTCTGTCTCTGGAGCATAGCAATCCACCTCTCCTCCCACCTCCCCCAGAGCAGTGAAAACCTCAGGAATTGCCATTAAGGACCAGGACACTCCTGCTGGGTTTAGACCTTGGCAGCCCTGTGGGGGTAGATGATCGTGCCCATGCCGAGCCATCAAACAAAGCAGTTAACCTCTTGGTTTCTCCCTCACCACCCACAAAGAGAAGCTAAAAATAGTAGGCAGTCTTACAGAGTTCTGGGAAAGAATAAAATAAGAATAAAACACTGGGCTGGGTGGCTGGAAAGCAGCAGTCTGGGCTGTAAGATGGAGCATAATGTATACCAGTGAATACGCAGAACTGTGTAGTATATTTTAAAAGTAATGAAGCTTCACACCTTCAGCTTTGCTATTAAAGCATTGCTGAGAGCTAGATTCACACTGCTGTGCTGCTGAGAGTAAGGGTGTGTATGAGCTGAGGGAAAATGACTGCCCTTCTCCTTCACAGTTCTCAAGGTTTTACACCAGTTGCCTGGCTCCAGCCAACACAGGACTTATGCAGAAAGGTAAAGGAGAGAGAAAGTGGTCATGTCACGAAAGGCAGCTGGAAGAGTATGGGAAGTACACAGCTCTGGTGAGTTAAATTGGAGATACTTGGGATTGAATTTTTGAGCCTCCTTTCCTAAACTGTGTATGCAAGCTGCAGGCAGGCAAGTGTAGGCCAGAGACAGCTCAAAGAAATGCTGACTTGCTCATGAAAATGCAGATTTTACAGTTGTGTGTGTAAGAACTTTTGCATAGCAAGTAAGAAGCTGTGAACTGCTTCCCTTGATGCAGACTGAGCTTCTTTGGTTCAGACTCAGTTGTAAGGGAAAGTAATCCAGTTACTGATTTTGAATGAGAATCAGGCGTCTGTTTGGATCAAGTTTTTGCATTCTGTTTCAGCCATACATTTATGAGCTATCCAGAGGCGCGGGAACTGAAAGTGAAGAAAATATTTGTGGGATTCCACAGAGACAGAAGCAGCCACTGCTTTGCACATGTGAATTTTGACAGTGCATTTTGGTGGCTTAGAATGAAAGCCCTAGTGCTTGCTCATAATGAAAGTTGAACCTAAAACTGGTCATATCCAAATTCCCAATGCCCAAGAAACTGGAGTGTGAGGGCTTAAGGCAGAATAGAGGGGCTACACCAGGTAAAGATGCTGTATATTTATTTTAGTGCTTAGAGTTGATTAGAGTTGGGTGAATATGATTAGCTGAAAGGATTCTGAGTAAACCAATTTAAAATGTAATTATGAAGGGCTCAAGATAGTGTGTGTGTGAGTGTGTGTGTAATTATGTTTCTTGCCCATATACACTGCACTCAGTGATTTTGTTCTGCAGTGAGTGGAAGGGGGAGGAAAGGATGTGCAGGGGAATAGCTGCACAGGGAACAGCTGTTTTTGAAAGGCAGCTTGTGCTGGGTTTCTCCTGTAATCTGGAGGTGCACTTTTAGCTGTGCTCAAAGTAGCACTGAGCTGGGTATCAAACCCAGCGTAGCCATAGCAATGTATAGCTGTGTTTCAGCTGCTCAGAATTGGGAGCAAAGCTGGGCAGGTGATTGCAGTGAGCTCCTTGCTACTCTCTTGGGATTCTCTTAGCCTGTGCCAAAGTGAGCTTGTGCAAATCAGCTCAGGGCTGCCATGCAAGCTGTGGCATATCTTGGGATGAGACCACTAGCTTGTGGCATTTCAGTGTTGCTCATATCACCCCTGTGACCAGGAGCAGAGAATAAGCCTTTTCTGATCAGCAAGTTATTGCTGACTAGCTCGTGTCCATGCTGTTGGGGATGAAGTCAATCTGGATGGGCTTGCTGCATCCACACAGTTTGCTCTGGAGTGAGCTGAGTCTGTGCAGAGTGGGTGTAGGAGTGAGGGGACTTGTCCCCCTTGGCGGTGGCTGGCTCTCCTTTCATATGCTGGCCCAGGGCTGGAGCCTGGGATGAGCAGACCAGCACAGCGCTGACACTGCACCCGTCCATGAGCCATGCAGGACAAGCCACATGCATGGTCTGGAGGCACTTTTTGAGGCTGTTACATCTGGGCTTTCCTCCAGATGTTTTTCTTCTGTACTCTCACATTACTGAAGGCACAAAAGGTCAGGAAATGTTCCTAGAATCCTTCTTACATTAAACAGTGAATGCAGTGAGGAAGAGGAAGGAGAGAAGAAATTGTTGGACGAAGGTGGGCTATGACAAGAGGGCAAAGGGAGGAGTGCTTAAAGGCATTTTATCATCAGTGGTGAAGGGTGATTTTTTGTGGGACTTGATACCCAATGAATGTGTGTCTGAGTTAGGTAGTGAACTGTGCACAAAGGCACATTTAGGACAGAAAGTGAAAGGACATGCTCTGGCTGACTCACACATTCATCCACAGCGTGAGAGTGATCCCTTTTGTAAGACATAGCCCCAGTTGGGCAGCAGCTGTGCTGCACATGACTCTTGCCTTCATCTGACATGGGAACAGAGGGCAGGAAGAGACTCCTGGGACAGCATACTCAATAGCTCTTATTTTATCCTGTAATTCCTGATCAAGCATAGCATTTAAAAATAAAAAAGCAGTGTTATGCCCATGTTGTTTCATCTTTTCCTTATGCTCTCTGTATATCTGCTTTCTCTTACTGCTTTAATTGGATTTTTGGCTGCTTAGGGCAGCCATGGTCTTGTGCTCTCATCAATTGCTGTGGTGGGCTAGTATCACGCAGACTATCCCATCAGCACTTCAGACACATCCTCTGGCATATTTGGACACGGGCTGCAAGATAGAGATGTTCCCTTGGGACAGGCACATTTTCACAGCAGGAAGCCTATGTTTCTGGTTTGTCCTTCACTCAGTAGGTGCTGGTGTGTGTCAACTAATCCTTTTCCTACTTAATCATTCAGTCAGCGCCAGTGTGTTCCTCTGAGTAATGGCCTAAAGACCAGAACTTCTAGCCAAACCTTGCATTTTGCTAAAACCACAAATCAAACTTGAAAAATAGGTGCAATAAGAAATAAAGCTTCCCAATAAAGAGAAAGGAATAATTCAGCTGCTGTCATCTTAACTCTTAATACCTTCTTGCAGGAAAGAACTGTTTTTGGAAGATGGCAAGGGAAATGAAAAGGGGTAGCAGTGCCTACAGCTGATAACACTGACCTGTTTTCTTGGCATTCCTCCAAATGCAAGGCCAGCTCTCCTTGAAATATAGGTGATTCATCAGCTGAATTGCAAGCAAATAGTGTGGTGCAGAAGCACAGTCATATTATTTCAATAACCTGAGTTTTAGCTATTCCACTTTAAAAACTAATGAAGCAAATAATGTTGTGACACAGATGTAGGCAGTGAAAATGTGTCAGAGAAAGGCAATTAACCTCTGTACTAATAAAGTCTGTCAAATTAGTAAAATATTTTTTATATATTATAATAGCTAATCAGAAATATATAGGCCATGAATATTCAGTGCCCCAAGCCTGTGGAATCTTTTATACCTTTGAAATCCAGATGTAAAATTTCATCAGGGAAAAGCAGGAGGTGTTTTTATTTTTTTTTTAAACACAGGTGTAAACAGCTAAAAAGTCACAGAGTGTCTTTTGCTGGGATGGGTTGTGGATTTCTCAAGTCCTATTGCTGTTGTGTCCACCCCCTCAAACCAAGGTTGGGCTTTTATTTCCACATACAGGCATCCTTTAATCACTTACTGACTGTATTATCAATGCTCTGCTAGATATTCGTGGGGTATTCTGAGCTGAGACATGCTTGATTAAAAGCCAAAGCAAAATAAATTCTGTTATCCAGCTACCTAGCTGGAGAAATGGGACTATCTGACATGTATTCCTGGAGCAGAAAGTTCTCTCCATTCTATGTCCTCTCTCAGTCATGATTTCTCCCACTGAGAGATAGCTGGAAGATTATGTTGAATATGAATCAAAGCTAGGTAAGTTACCTCCAGGTTTGAAATTCTTTGCTAAGGTGTGTAAAAGTTATTGTGGACAAAGCTGACTACTCCTGTAGGAGAAGCAGCAATATTTCTGAAACTGAGTGAACTTCCTAATGCATTAATTGTAGGCATTGTGGTGCTATAACCATCATTAGCTGCTTCGTGTTGGATTTTGATTGACTTAATCAAAAGTGAACATCACATCTGGAGTTCTGTTGCACTATAATATCACCAAACTTGTTGGACACTCCAACACTGACAGTACAAATACACTGAAAAACAGCTTGATCTGGTGTATATCTTTTAGGATAGTAAAACATTCATCCTGTTTGCAAATATTCAGACCAATGCATTAAAGCATTACAAGGTTAAACCTCTTCATTACTATACCAACAGTCACCTGCTATATTTTCTGTTAAAGTTAAATGTTTACAGTGTTGCCTCATACTCACAGTCCTACACAGCCATAGCTTGTGCTGGTATGTGTGTGATAAAACCCAAAATTTTATCAAAGCCTTTTGTACCTTAACTGTATCCAGCCTCTATACCTACAGAAGTGTTACTGTTAAGATGTTAAATTGTATTCAAATATTAATAATTAACAACAAACACCTCGTATAAGTTATTGCTATCGAAGGGCATGTGCTGCTAATTATGGTCTCTGTCCTTCTGCTCCTCCACAGATACCCTCTTACCTTTCCTGGCACAAAGGGCCTTGTATGTGCCTTCTGTGGTGCTCACCATGGCCAAGCATGTTGGATGGTGTTGATGTGCAATTCAGGTGTGGACCTGAATGATGGCCTTTCCTGTGGACAGATAGCTTGTAACTGTTTCCCTTTGCATTACATAAGTCTTTCTGGATTCCAGTTGAGCCAGTCTGTGTGACTTTGACTAATCAAGCAAATGATCTGTTCATCCTCATGACCTCCTACCAGGGTGCATGTCATGTCTTGCATTGTATATGGAAATGCTGATAGCACTGTGTCTCAGTGACAGTGCCTGGTGCCGGCAGCTTTTGTAACTGAGCAGGTTCATGTTAAGTTGCATTCACAGTGTCATAGAATCAGAGAATGGCTTTAAGATACCTTAAAGATCATCAAGTTCCACCCCCCTGCCATAATCAGGGAAAACTTTGGATAGATCAGGTTGCTCAGAGCCCCCTCTAACCTGGCCTTGCACACTTCCAGGGGTGGAGCATCTATAACTTTTCCAGGCAATCTACTCCAGTGCCCCACTACCCTTACAGTAAAGAATTTATTCCTAATATCTAATCTATAACTACTCTCTTTATGTTTGAAGCCATTCCCCCTTGTCCTGTCACTACATACCTCCTTAAATAGCCCCTTTCCATCTTTCTTGTAGGCTCCTTTTTGGGTACTGGAAGGCCACAATTAGGTCGTCCTGAAGCTTTCCCTTCTCCAGGCTGAATAATCCAAATAATTTCAGTCTTTCCTCATAGGAGAGGTGATCCATCCTTCTGAGCAACTTGGTGGCCTTGTCTGGACTTGCTCCAACAGATCTTTGTCTTTCCTGTGCTGAGGACCCCAGAGCTAGATGCAGCACTGCAGGTAGGGTCTCACCAGAGTGGAGCAGAAGGGCAGAATCCCCTCCCTCACTTGCTGCCCACGCTGCTTTGGATGCAGCCCAGGGCACATTTGGCTTTCTGGGCTGCAAGGGCACATGGCTGGGTCATGTCCAGCCTCTCTCATCCGCCAGAACTCCCAAGTCCTTCTCAACAGGGCTCCTCTACATCTGCTCATCTCCCAGCCTGGATTATTACTGACGGTTGACCCAACCCAGCTGATCTTATTAAACCTCTTATTTTTAAATCTTATTATTAAAATAAGATTCCCATAGGTCCACTTCTTGAGCTTGTCCAGGTTGCTCTGGATGGCATCCCATCCCTCAGGTGTGTCACTGCACCACTCAGCTTGGTGTCATCTGCAAATTTGCTGAGTGTGTACTCAATCCCTTTGTTTGTGTCATTAATGCAGATATTAAAAACACCAGTCCCAGTATGGACCCCTGGGGACACCACTGGTCACTGATGTCCACCAGGACTCTGAGCTGTTGACCACAATCCTCTGAACGTGAGTGTCCAACCACTTTCTTATCCATTTAACATTTACTGAATAAATTTCTCTCTACCCAGAGAGTCCATAGCTCTCCAATAGAGAGAAAAGGATGCTGGGGGGTTTTACAGATGTTAAGCTAAATGACATCTGTAGCTCTTCTCTTGTCCACTGATGCAGTCACTCCATAATAGAAGGTCAAGCAGGGCTTCCCCATGGTGAAGCTGCTCTGGCTGTCTTGAATTCCCTCCCTTTCCTTCATGTGCCTTAGCATAATTTCTTGAGGCTGTGTTCCATGATCTTCCCAAACACAGATGTGAGGCTGATGGGCTGGTATTTCCCAGGGTCCCAGGTATTCAAAGACTTAAACTACAAAAAGTGAAATTTGACTGAACTTCATAAAAAGAAATGGTGGAAATCATGTTATTTTAATCCAAGTGATTTGTTGCCTTTGGATTTGTTCTAATTAAACATCAGGTCAGATTAACTCAAAGGGTCTTTCTTTTTTTACCAGGTCCTAAAGTAACGAATAGTTTAATAAGTTTTGAATTCTTTTAAATAGCTATTTATTGCTTGGAAAAACAGCTTTTTGTACTTTTTAAATTACACAGTAAAATTATATTAAAAGTTTTTTGTTTTTTTTTTACTTCTTATCTGTATTTTAAGAAGCTTTGAAAGGATTAATTAAGCATCCAAACTACCTGCTGAGGTATGTAAATGTTACTATCTCCACTTTTCTGATGGGGAATCTGAAGCACAATGCTGTGTAAAGCAAGAATCTACCACATCTCCATTTCAGAAAATAACAAGGAGAATCAACACCTGCCAGGGAGCAATTAATAGATTAACACAATCAGGTGAGAGTGGCTTTCCCAAGGTCAGACTATAATGTCATGGGCAGACAGTTGCAGGCGTTTGAGTTAATGAATTACTGATGGTGAACTGGACTGCGAAAACTCACAGGATACGTGCTCCTGCTCACAAGTGATGTACATGACAGTACAGATTGCCCTGAAACAGTGTTTGTGGGGCATTAGGATAGCTTTGCCATGGCTCAATCTGATTATCTAAACTACTACAGCATTTAGATATCTGATGGTCCTGTCTCCCTATGTCAAAGTCCTCCCCTGCCCCCGCTGTGGTGTGATCTGTAGATATTCCAAGATCTCCTCTGCCAATCCAGTCACGGGAAAAGGAGCTAAAAGAGCCAGTTTGGTTCTGGTTGTTGTCAGAAGTATCCGTGGACTTTGATGATTTCCACATCTGAAATCTGAAACATTTTCTTATTCTCAAGGAAGTTCTTCACTTAAAAAACTCCTCCATCAAATCCAGCCTTCCTGTTGGTTTAGTAGTTTTTACTAAAAATGGCAGAATCTACCACTCATCTGTATTTAATGATAAGAACAATCATTCATCTGTAGGCTGAGAACAACCCTTCATCTTGCAATCTTTCTGCTTTCTCTTCATCTGTATCCCGGTCCTCATCAACAGTTTCCCATAGGAATTGTTATATTAAAAATGTAATGACAGAAATGCTGTTTTGTGCAGGACTGTTCAGGAAAATGATGAATGCTGTGCAGATGTATGTATTGAAACCTCTGTATCTCTAGGAAATATATTGCTGTGTTTTCATAGGTTTCTCTCTAAACCTGTAATTAACAACAGTCAGCAGAATGCTTGAAAGGGTTAAAGGAAAATAGATTTGAGGAAATACTCAAAGCCATGTGTAGATGCTGCATATTTTAGTGTTGCAGTTACATGTGTGCTTGTAAAAAGTGCAATGGGAAGTGTGTCAATTGCCTCTCTTTGGAGATAGATGTAAGTCTAGATGTGTAAGCAAGATGCGGGTTACCACATAATTAGACCACGAGTTTCTGTCCTAATGCCCCAGTTTCTGTTTGTAACCCTGCAGTGATCTGGCCTGTGGCAAAGGACAAAGCATTCAGCTTCTCCAGGTCAGTGTCATCAGCAAATCAGGGTGGTCACACCTCTGGTGCCGAGTACAAAGCTCAGGGTTAGTCACAACATTATTTTCCTCTCTGTTTGGGTATGTGCTGTGTCCAGTTTGAGATCTCAGAGCTTATCTACAAGATGTGTTGCATGAACACCTGATAGATTGTCTGAGGCTCTATCACAAATATTTCCCTTTTTTCGCTTCTGCTAAAATTTCTCAGGTTCTTACACAGGCCTGTGGAATAAATTTCAGTAAAATGTATGACCTACCAGAAACGTGGGTATTTGCTAAGATGCATTTCTTCAACTCTGCCTTCAGTACTGAAAGTACAGATAATAGCTAGCATCAATAACCATTTTATAAAAAAAAGTGATATATAATATATGAAAGTATAAATACATTATATACCTATTTTTGAAAAGTGAAAGGAATATATTCATATTTATTTTCATCTATGAAGATTTCTCCATGGGAGGAGAAGAGAAAGAACAGAAAGATCAAGGTGTGACAGATGCACATCAGCGAAGTGGGCTGTCACACTGCAGGGAGGTGTTGAGATATCACAATGATGGGCATGCTACATAGACCTGAGCAGAACAAAATATTCTCTTAGAAAAATTGAGCAGACGTAGAAATCATTAACTGACTTAGTGAGAAATGGTCCTGAGGTGAACTGCAATTTTTAAATAATATGCAATATGGAGAAGTCTCTGTGAAACAGGTGTTAGAGTTTCAAGTTGAACTTTTTACATTTGTCCCTGAAGGCAGATCTGTTAAGTTTCTCCTTTGTAAGGGTATAGGCTTGAGGGGAATCACCTGTACCACAGCAGTGTCCTTTGCTTTTAGAAATGGAGTTGCAATCTGCTGCCCGTGCTGCTCTGAACTGACCTTTGGGTCTGCTCTTGCAATCCAGTATCTGCTTTCTGAGCCTAAGCTAAAAGTCACAGGTTTTGCAGCAGTCTCCCCAGAGAGCTTTGAGGCAGTTCATCAAAGCAGGTGGAAGGAAGAGTATGTTGTAATAGATCTTTCATTCTTGCATATGAGTAACGAGGAGGAACAAAACATGCCGTCTGTGGACATAATTTTTCTTTAGAAACCAATCATACCAGGACTATAAATACAAGCAATGTATCACAGGTGCTACATACAGCTTTAAATATCCTTCTTTGGTGCCAGAGTATGTGTATTGGTGTAATTTTGTTGTGGATGGAAAGAAATTATTTTGTTTTTTGTGACAGCTCAAATAGTGTGTTAAACAAATTACTTTCAGGACATTTCAAATGTTTTTATTGTTTGAGCAGCTCAATTCAAACAGCTAGTTTGAGTTCAATTTCCTAAGTAAGTGAATAAGCTTTTTAGAGTACTTAATGATTACAGTTTAACCGGTGTCTCAGAATTTATGCTTCTGTTTTGTTTACTCAGCATTAGCATTGCTCATTCACTAATCAAGCACTTGCTTCCTAAGTGGCCCCTTCCCCTTCTCAGCACCTGCACTCAATTCCCCCTTGAAGCCTCACTTTTCTGGTAGCTTTTGTGTGATCTGAAGGATATGTACCTCTACCTTGGATAAATTATTCCTTGCTGGGCCTATTCCAGCAGCATTCGAGAACTTACAGGCACTGTTCGGAAATGAGTATGAAGTTGAAGCTAGCATCTCTGCTGCCCAGGAGATTGGTTGCTGTCATATTGCATCTGACTTGCATCAGATCAGAGTTTAGGATTTGGGTGATTTGTTCTTCAGATTAATGTCAATCTGTTTTAAATTAAAACACCCTGGGGCAAATCCTTTGCTGTGATCAATGAACTGTCTGGCTGCAGTCAACCAACATTACAACAGACATGAATTTGGCCTCCTGGTTTGTTGCCTCATCCCCTACATCACTTTCCTTATGTGGTTCAGACATCAAGGCTTTGATCCTATAAGATGTTGACCTTCTTCCACCAAAATCAGTGAGAATGGAGGGTACTTCAGTGTTCAACACCTCGTTGGTTTGGGCACGAGAAATGGACTACATATCTGCTCTACCTAAAATATAGTTATGGTATATCTATGAGTGAGTAATCTGCTTTGCACCTGTTTTACTACAGGAACAAAAGGCACAGGAAGTGTTTGGAAAATGAGGAACACACCTGTGTGTGAGAGTATAACAAAGCATCTTTATATATAATCATTTGCTATAAGTCATTTCAGAGTTGACAAGCTGTTTTTCAACTTCGTGTCACCACTGCCTGATGCATCTAATTAGTCCTGTTCTCCAGCTGACAAATATCAGCTGCTCTTTCTAAAACATGGTTTCTCCCTTAAGTACATCCCTCTGGCAAAGTTAAATATTAATTATCCTTTTTTTTATTCTATGATTATTCATGTGTGCTAATGTCACTACACAATGAATGGATAAGTCAATACCACAAAATATTAAAAGCATTGTTTCTAAACCTCTGCAGCAGCCAAGATGTACGGAGCCGTTCTGGCAATGAATGAGGCTATGGTGGCTGGGCTGTGCCACCAGTCACACATGTCAGTGGTGAGACTCAGAGACCTGTGGCTGTGGGGTGTGGGCCTGTGGGAAATGTACCTTCTCAGCTCAGCTCAGATGCTGGCCTGTTTTGCAACTGCACAAATCACAGGACTTTTTACTTTGCATACTGAAATTGCAGGGCACAGGACAGCATGGATACTCAGGCATCCAGGTGCCACTGCAGGGCTGAGCTCTGTGGACCTGTACTCTTGCTGAGTATTTGGGTGGTGCTAGTCTGCTGGAGTTTCTTGCCCTCCTTTGTGTGCTGGCCATCTTTGTGTGCTTGCCTTCCAGAAGATCCATATCCATGCCTTGTGAAGCAGTCTCAAAAGCAGACACTGAGAAGGAAGACCTGTTGTAATCATGTTTCCTGAGACCAGTTATACCTGCTGCACCCAGCCTATGGCACCCTTAGTTGTTCCCACAAAAACTAAGTTTCCCATTTTGCCCACTTGGTTGCCACACTGACATGAAGGCTAGTTCATGCTCTTTTGTTTTGAAGAGATTTTTGTATTTGTTCTGTCCAGACAGATTTGTAGCTGCCCCCATGCAAGGGCTGATGTAGCTGTGTGAGCCCTAATCCTTTGTGCCTTTCAAAGCATTGTGGGCAACTTTGAAGTGTTCCTTTCCTCAGGCTCCACTTCAGGGTATGCAGGTTCCCTTTTATCTCAGTGTCTTCTGCTCTATCCTTGCAGATCTCCATGTGGATCAGAAAGATGCTGAAATACAGGAGGATCTCCTGTAGCTGTTCCTTACCTTATTCCAGTTTCTCGCCTTACCACTCACCTGACTTTCTGACATAGCTTCTTTGTGAGTGTTTTCTAGCATGACTGGCATTTTCTTACCCACATCACACAACCCAGCATGTGTGCAACCCAGGGTGCTAGACATGTCTTCCCTCCCTTGCTGTAGCCACTGAAGTAGTTGGAGTTTAATTGACTCACTGAGCCAGTGCAGGGGACTGAAGTAGCAACTGACACTTGTTAGAACCTGGGCTAACATTTTTGCAATATGCAATATCCTAGAGCAGTATGCTTTAGAAGCCCAAAGTATTTGTGGATATGTTAGTTTTAAAGATAAAAATTAATAACACTTGTTTGCATTGTGAATATTGTTCTTAGGAAGTAGAGTGCAAATAGTGCTGAGTACCTGCCACGTGTTTAGATCATGGTTTTATTACATGAAAATTTGTACATCTCTCTTGTCTTTTAAAGTGTCTGTCACCTGACAGAGATTTTGAAGAATGCTGGCTTTTTTGCATGTTAGATACCTTCTAAAAATCCAACTCCCAGCCAAAAGAAACGGAGGTGTGTAGGATCAATGTGAACATGAAAGCTTCCAAACTGGCAGTCATGGAGGATATCCAATCATTGTAATTATTTCCAAGTAATTTAGCATATCTCTAATTATAATATGAGGTCATCTTGATGCAAAATAATGTCTAATTAGACACAGTCCCTTTTCAGATACTCATAATGGATTCCAGAGAAAAACCTTTTGGCTCCTCTTATTGTGAGCTTTTAATTCTTAATTTATGATTTTTTTTTGGTAATTAATTTTTTGAGCAAACAGGGCAAATCAATCTATTTGAGTTAATTAGCATTTCTTCCTTGATTTCCTAGTTGCCCTCTCTGTTAGTCCTCTTCCTCCTCTCCTTATTTGAATATTACTGTAATTTATTCACATTTGTTTGCAACTAGTGCATAATGATTTCAAGCCATGGGCGAGCAAGAGACTGCAGCACGGGAAAGGTTGCAGCTCTGGGAAGGAAGGAAGAAAGGAAGGAAGGAAGGTCTGCAGAAAGTTTGTGCTGGTTGCCTTCATTTAGATGCAAACACCAGACTATCAGGGCTGATGAGGGCAGCAGCAGAGTTAAGCAGAACAGAGTTAAGCAGAACTCCTGGGCTGGGGTGGGACAGGGTAGCAGAGCAATGGAAGGAATCACTGCAACCACAGAAAGAGAAGATGATAAGTACCCAAGCAGGAAAACTGACTGATCTACATTTGCTAAAACCCATTTTAAGCTGAACATTGTTTCACCTTGATACTTTACAAGAAAGTCCCTATGAGATTAGTTTTACAAAAAAACACCTGGGCTACATTCACAGAAACCTGTCTCATCTTTGTCAGTGTTTGTTCAGCCGCTTGCTTTTTTCAGTTTATGCACATCTATTCTTTTACCTAATGCAGATGTACTCTGTGGTTTGCAGCAGGCAGATTTCTGCTCTAGCTCATGCTTGCCCTTTCTTCCCTTGGACCTGGGAATCTCTTGAGCTGTGAAAAGCAATGCTGTCCAGTGGTTTGTGCTGTAGGCTGAGTGCCTGCAATTCCTTATGTTGTCTTGTCCTGGTTCCTTTTGTTGCTGATTTTAGGAGCTCTCTAAACACAGAGTCTAGTTTAGAAAGGAGACACTGTTCTGTGCACAGTGAAAGGTGGAGGTTTCCACAAATCAAGCACACCAAGGGGTAAAAAGTTACATCTTTTATACAGTAAAATTTTCATGAACCCTCCTATCTAATACATATTCTCTAATAGAGATATTCTCCAATAGATAATGCATATCTATTTATGTGACTTAATCTTATGCAATGCTTGAAACACAAAGTACTTTTTTAATTAATCAACTTCTATTGTAGAAGTTATCTGACGACATTAGTTATATTTACAAAAGGTGAGAAAATGACATCAATTCCTTTTGTAGAAGTTATCTGATTAAATCTGTTACATTTATAAAAGGTAAGAAGATACAGCCTGGGGACAGATATTTCGGTTTGAAGACATCAGTTTCCTAACTTGTTCTTTATTTCTTGCATGTGTCAAGCAGTGGAAACTTTTTTCAGGACAATGGTGTCATAGTGTCATGGAAAAGTGACAAGAAGGCCATGTTTTTCATGTGGCCTGTGATGGGAGACACTTCAGTTTTGTTTGGAATGGAAGGGCTCAAAAAACCCAAAGAAATCCTAAATTAGCAGGTGATTTTGTCCTCTTGTTTACCATGTGTCTTTCTGTAAAAGATGCATAACAATGCTTATATATCTAACTCCCTTGATTACTGTAAAAATTATTTTATGTTTGTAATGCTCTTTGAAAATAGAAATTGATAAGTAGCATTACCTTAATCACAAATTGTTTTTCTTTTAAACGAGATCTTTATCTTTCCTACAACTTGCCTCTGCTGATCTCAGTTTGTAGTTAATCTAATAGGTGAAGCTAGGATTCAGAGGCAGAATGACCATGAGAGAGGAGGAGGGTTTTGAAAGGTAGGAGATCTCTGCTTGGAGATGCAATTTACAATTTCAGTTTGAGGGCCACATCAAGGTGAAATAGTGCTTTGGCCTAATAGGCACAGTCATGTAATTTTATGGTCAATTAAAAATCAGCCCAGAAATGCATGAAGACTGAGGGGAGATTAGATAGACAGAAATGTCTCAGGGAGCAAAAGAATAGAAACAAAGCTGAGTTTGCTATGTTGGGGTGGTTGGGGCAGTCCTAGTAAGAGGCAGTTCCCATCCTGGCAAGTTCTCTGTGCTGAATGAATTGTGGTATTCAAGATTGCTTCTACATTAGTGACTAAAATAGACCTGGGAACTACTCACTGGCCACAAGGCCAGCTGGAGTGTCACTGCTTTTGAACATAAATTCTTTTCCTCTCCCACCCTAACAAGGTGGCCCATCCAAATTGTGTATTGGGAATGGTCCCTGGTTATTGCTTGAAGTGTCCAGGCATTGTGTGAGGGAGAGCTGGTTGCCTGGAACAAGTCTGTGCCAAGGACAGCACTGACAGTCGAGCAGCGGGTGATGCTGTGCCAGTGCTTGGGCCCATGCCCTGGCCCTCTTTGGTTGCCTAGTGCAGTAGCCCATATGCCTCTGACTCTTGGCCGCATCCACTGTTCCTTCATCCCTTCCTGGAATTCGTGGCTTGGATTTTTGTTGTATTTGTTTGTCTCAGAGCAGCACTGCCAGGATCTGAGCTGCCTTCTGGAGCAGGTCAGATCACCCGGGCCATCACTGGCTGCTTAATGAGCAGAGGGAGCTGCGCAGTCCTTGGGCGCAGTGGGAAGCGCAGGCTGACTGCTTGGCTGGACGGTGTGTGAAGAGTAAAAGGGTCAGTGCCCTGCCTCAATACACACAGAAACGCTTGTGCTGGTACAGACCATCATGTGGATGCATTCACAGGGCAATTCTCTGAGCTGTTACTTCCCACTCATAGCCAGGCTCTTTGGCTGTGATAACTTTGAAGCAAGGAAGTGGGTCTCAGCTAATAAAATACCTTCTGTACGCAGAAGGCAGTAGAAGTTTGGTAATGGTATAGCTTTGAAAAGTGGGATGGAAAGTGATTGTGAAACGTAAAGTAACTTACGCTAGAAGAACTAATTTCTTCTAATTTGCAAAGTGAGTGTTGTGTAGATTGTTTGTAGGTTTCTATGTGTAGTTACACATACAAGTGTATTTATTTGATAAAATGTGGAGATTGGGATGATGATCTAAAATAAGAGGCTGACTCAGATGACTGGAATTTAATTTGTCAGCAAGCAAAAGTAGTAACAATGAATAGAAGACATAAAATTACTTTATCAAATTTCCTGCATATATCGTAGAACAATGTACAGCATATCAAACCAACTCAAAATATTATAATAATGTAAAATGATAGTTACATTTAGCATATGGCAGAAAGAAAAAAAACTCATCGCCTTCTGGGAAAGTGCAGGTTGTGTCAGTCATGTTTAAGCTCTCCCAGTTCCCATGAAGTATGAGAAGTCTGAGTGTACAATCTTCTTGTCTTCCTAGAAAGAAAAGCTTTTTAGTACTGCAGATTATCAGGTCACACTTGTAAATGAGTCACATACTTAACTGATCTCCAGGACTGGGCTGCCTTTTGTCATAGAAGCCAAAGGCAAGTTTTACATTATCCCAAGCCAACCTTCAAATAACTTGTTATATGGCAGCTTTTGTTTCTCTTTAGGAGAAAGGTTCTCACCTTGATGCAAAGAAAAAAAAAAAGGAAAATTTTTAGTCTCTCTAGCTCCTCAGAAAGGTTCTCTTCAGAAAGGAGACATCACAAGATAAGGCCAAAACATTTTAGACTTTGACAACTTCCCTTCAAGCTTTGGGGGAATTCTAAATCATTGTGAAATGCATAGACTCCTTCTCTTCTGCTTTTGACAAAATTAATTACACTGCGATCTATATTGATAATAGCAACTGATATGATCAGAAGTCAAGCAGAATTCTTAATTAAGCAATTTTTAATTACCTGTATTTTTTAAAATGAGAGAATAAATTTAAAGGGACAAATAAGAGCCTGAGAAAATTATTAAATGCAAACTGAGTTGGAATGAGTATGATTTCTCGTACTGAGACAACTGAAATGCAAAAACCTGTCTAGAAGCTAGGAACAAGGGTTGGGCTATGGAAAAATAGAAACCAGCATTCCTTGGCCAAGAAAGCAGATGTTAATCACAAAATTATTGTAGACTCAAGAAGCATTATTCCTATGCAAGTGCATGCCCTCTAATTCACCTGAAAGATTCTTATCTGTTTTCCCTCCTAAAGTGTGCATACATATCTAGATTACTCCTACAGATTATTTTGCTTTCTTTCATGCTTCTAAACCTATGTTTTGTTATTGTAAGAAGGCTTTTCACGTGTGGTTGCAAGTTGCTGTGGATACTGTCCTGAAGTAGACCTGCTGGCTGGATCCATTCTGAAGTTCAGGCACTGAGGTCATAATGGAGACACAAACCCAAGCTGAGGATAGCCAGTGGCAGACTGCTGTTACTGGGGGCATCTGTTTTGTCTCACTGGGGTACTTATGTGACATCCTTGCAGCACTGTGTGAAGCCTTTGTGCTGCATTGTGTGTGGGACAAAGAAGAGGAAGGTGGCATTAAGCTGTGAACTATGCAGTGCCCAAGGTCCAAGGCTTAACAACCCCTCTCCCTGTCCAGCCCCACTTCTACATGAGAAGTATCTCCAGTTCCTTTATACCTGAAATTTTCATGGCCTAATTTGTATTTGCTTTGGACATCAGAAAACCAGCCTAAAACCTTGACTGTGCTTCTCTGAAGGTGATCTTTTGAATCTATCCCTTAGTGTTGTCTTTACCCCTCTGAAGCCGAAGATTGAGAAGGAAGAAAGGTGCCAGGAGTCTGTCTGGCTTCAACTCTCCTTGAAAATCCTGGTTGAGTGATCCTTTGTCTAATCTTGTAAGATGTTAAAGCTGGTGGTCCAGTGAGTACAGAGGAAACCTCTGATGATCACAGAAGAAAGTTTAAGGCAGACAGAGTGAAATTCTAAGGAAGTGTTAGGGTCTGATGATGAGAGTAGGTAGTAAGCCAAGGGGCCTTTCTGAGGCTCATCCTGCTTCTCTGGCATGAAGAACGTGTGACTAAGGAAAGGAGCTGGAGAGGCAAAAGGCACAAAGGTCCTTTTCACCCTGCTCTGCCTTTTTTCCTTTTTGGATAGACCTTGAGGGGACAGGGTCTTCTTCTCAAGAGCATGCCATACGTTGAACTGTTACTATACGTTGCGTAGGATGAGCAAAGACAGGAATGATTTCTTCTGTTCAAAACCTGAGAGTCTTGGTTTAAGAACATCTTTGTTAAATAAAGTGATGGAAAAATAGTCCTTTGATACAAACGTCTTAGACAGTCGTGTTATACCCACTTTGTTATGACAGTACTGTGTATGATACAGTTTGAGCTTCACATGCTTGCCAACCTTTTCCCTCTGTTTTTTAATGTTTTTAGAGCAATTTCAAGTCTGCCTAATTCCAAAAATATTAATACAAATGACATTAAAAGATGTTTCTGGTGCTCCTATTTAGACTGTTCTTGGCAGAGGGCTGGGGAGTTCAGCTAGAGCTGCCCAGGCTTGCCAAAGCAGGTTCCCCCCTCCTCCTCCCTCCACCACCAAGAAGGGGGGAAAAAAGTCTGTTGAGCCCTAGATAAGCTTTGAAAATGCAAACAGAAAGAAGTGGAGAATGGTCTAGAAGCCAGATGTGGTAGGGAGAGAGAGGAAAAGATCTGGACAGTTATGAAATGGTAGAGGGGAAGGGATTTATCACAGGGTGGTAGGAAGGGCTGTGGAGGGTATTAAAAACAGGCAAGTGAACATTACTGGAAGTCGATGATATAACAAGGGAAATAGCTACTTGCTGCTGGCTGTGTAGGAGGCCTGTCAGACTTGGGGAAGTAAAAACATAGTGCTTACATCAACATGATTTTTTTTCTTTTTCTTAATGGCATCTGGTCCAGTGTTGCATTTGGGCATGATATTTAGTGACCTACCTATATGTGACACATTTGCTGTAGGCAGTGTTGGTTGCTGCAGCTGGCAGGGACAGGAAAGTTTGCAGAGGGGAATTCTGGAGCACAGAGAGCCAGTACTGTCCAAGCCGTGAACAGCTCCAAGCTGGGTACATCAGTGTCAGCACCGGAGGTGTCCTACTGGTGATTTAAGCTGTGTGTTTCAAAATTCCAGCTTGAACTTTAGATCTTGGAAGCTACTGTACTAAAAAGAAAATGTGTATTTTATTATGAGTGGAAAGGAGTGCTTGGGCCATCTTCAGCTTGTTTGAAAAAAAGAGAAGGATTTGGTTTGGCTGTTTTGCTCCACAGAAAAGTGGGGCACAGGGAAGGAGGGGGAATTCCTGCCCTCTCCAGCTCTGTAGCAGCAACCTGGGGACAACCTCAAATTGCTGTGCCCATGCAAATGCCACTACCTGAGCCTGGACTTGGCCACATTCAGGGATGGCTAACTGCTGAGTTTTTCCTTTATAAAGAACCCTTTCTGAAAGGCCACAAGTAATTTCAAAAGTGAGGGAAGAGACCTAAGTTGCGCCTTTCTGGTTTAGAGAAAGGGGCAGAACTGAGGGGATCTGGGCTGGGATGTAACTGGAATTTAGCAAAGCTGTATCTGGGATGAAGCCCAGCTATGGCTTCTTGATTCACTGCTGCAACCTCAGTGTGGGCTGGACCAGCTCTTGCACACCAGGACAGGTGGATAGCTGCCAAAGGAGAGTAGCGAGAGTGGGGTGTGAGGCAAGCAGTGCCCTTCTACAGCCTACCTGAAAGCACACTGACTGCATGAGCCATGGGGATCACCCCTTTCCTGGGAAATCCCTAGAAAGGAGTGTCAGCCCCAGACCCTCAGTACTACAAGAGCAAACCAGGATGTACTTTCAGTGTCTACTGGAGCAGACAGTTCTGTATGTAATGTCTTATCAGGCTACGACCCATATTTGGGATTGCTTAAATCCTTTCTATCCTTTCTTTGACATTGTTTTCCTGGTAGTAATGCTCTGCTCTTTTTTTTAGATCCCAGCTGGCATTTGCTTCATTTGGACATAAGCATGTGGACAAAGCGCAGAAAGTTTTCCAAGTCCATTTCAGAATATCAGATGCCCTAAAAAGTTTGAAAGGACTTATCAGTCAGCAACTTTGGAAGAGCATTTCAAACCCACCACCAAATTAATGGGTCAGCTAAATAGTAAGTGGACCTTTTTTACTGCTGTGCATCACAGACCCCTTTCTGTTTCACTGGGCTAGAGTTTTATTGCATGAAAAAGGATTGGACTGGATAAACCAGCATTCTTTCCTGAGGACCTAGCAGAGCATGATAATCACACAATATTGTAGGCAACAGAGTGAATAGAAGCAATTGTATCCAATACCTGAGTTATTGGAACATGCCTGCCTGCTCATGTGAGCCAGGAGAGAAAGATTGTTTTTCCTTTCTGAAGAGGGAAAATTGGAGGGAAGCTGTGCCAGAACCTTTCCAGGTTTAGAGAAGTGGAGGAAACACCTGCTACGCCATCAGCATTCTTGTTAACAGCGACTGCATGAGTGACAGAATCTGTCCTTTCCGGGGATGATTCAGACTCAGAAGACTCTTGGTAGTGATGACACGAACGCCTGGTAGCTCCTGAAAGCAGAACTAATGAGCAGTGCCACTCACTTAGCGTATGGTTTGACAACAGATGCACATGTTGGTAATTAAGTATTTGGCTGCATTACATTATTTTATTTTTGGATTTCTCAAACACTCCCATTGCAATCTCTAGACACATTAGCATGATTTAAAAGTCCTAAACTTATAACAAACAGAAAAACCAGCACAGGAAAACTATACCTCACTTTTCAGAAGGGCTCAGTAGTACATGGGCCTTCCTGTGTACCCTAAGCCTGGGAAACATAGGCTCTGTATGGCAAAACTGTACTCAGGGAATAATCCCAGGGATTTCTTCCATATTGAACAGATCTGTGTCTGTGGTTTCACATCAAATCAGTACACAGGTCTTGCATCAGGGTTTTATTCTACTGTATCATCACATCCATCAGTTCTTGTGACCCAGCAGAACCTTGGAACGGCTTTGAACTTCATGAACTTCATGAATACCTGAATGCAATTATGCCTTGCAGTGCTTAGGGAGCAGACTCAAATACTTCATCTTAGAAGAGATCTTCTGGAATGCCTTACTATGTCCTTGCATGCAAGCAGTTATTTATGTCTATGTGCTAGTGCTGACCTCAGCTACAAGTTGTAAAATATGTACATAATGGAGCTTGCTGGAGCATCTTGCTCCCAAATTATACACCTTAGCTAACTCAGTCTAATTACTTGTTAAAACTCTCCCTTGGAGCTCAGGCAATATTGCCCTATATGTCAGATAAACAGGAGGAACAGTTACTTGAGAAATTATGGAAATTATGGTCTCATCCCACTCTACCCAGGTTTCTGTCATGTGTTGTTAAGGAGGAATTAGGGTGCATCATAAGGGCATGATGGCGAAACACATGATGGCTGGGGAGGTCACCTAGTCCAGGAATAATGCACAGCATTAGGGATTTTCCTGCACATTATGTTACAGGATAATAGTTTCCTTTTGTGTGAAAGCTAGGATCTGAGCCAGCTACAGTGAACTTGAGTTTGTTTTGAGATTCTGAAAGCAGCAGAACAAGTGAGAAGACCTGTTTTTTATCCTGACATTAGTAATGGTATACAGCAGAGGTCCAAGATCTACTGGAATATCCTTGTAAAACCACCTGTAAAGCTGCTAAATATTTTGAGTCTTGCCTAGAAATTCTCAACATTGTTTTACAATTCAAGGAAATTCCAAGAAATTGTCACCACTGCTTTTCAAAAGCATGGCTGGTCCCAAACTGTGGCATCTTTTCATGAAAAGATAAAGTGAAATCTCTTTGGTTTCCCCTCTAACTTTGTAAGCCTGTAAGGCTCTAGAGTTAAAATTGCGAGATGCTTGTGCAAAGACACTATTTGACTGACTGAGAGGTGCCTCTGTATCTTTTTGTGTTCCTATTCACTGGCTGTAAAGTCTGCCTGTTTAACCAGAAAATGACTACAGCTTAGGCTGATGTAGATGTTAGCTATGCTTAATGAAAAAAAGAATTTCAGTCGGTGCCTGACACTGAGAAGGACATTTAGAATTTTGAAGGAGAAAGACAGAAATGAGAACACAAAGAAAGATGTGACCAGGCAGCTCCACCTACAAACCATAACCCTCCAGGGCAGTCTCAGGGTGTACTAGCATACAAAACAGATTACATGCAAACCTAGACTGCAAGCATGAGAGTATTGGAAATCTGTTGCAGGTGTTTGATGGTAAACAGTGTTTATAGCTGCCAGGATGGAAACATTAATGCGTGTGAGTGAGTGCAAGTTGAGGGCAGGCCTCAAACTTTCACCCCATTACCTTTATATTTCGGTTTTGCTTTGCAGAGTACTGTTGAGCTCCCTGTGAGTTCAGACTGCTAGTGAAGCTACTATATGATTTTATTTGAGCATGTCCTGTTTTCAAATTTGAAATGCCAGAATCACCTGAGAAGTAGTGGGCTAATTTATCACAGGAACAAAAATATACAATGGAGACTGAATGGAAGAGGATGAGTTCTGACAGGCATGCCTTTACTTTTTCAAACAAGTATTTTTGCTTGGGTGGGTGGTGCATTAGTTATATATACAACTCATGCTTTTAGCTACAGCAAAATGTGAGAAGACATAATAATAGCTCTTCACGCTAAGGCTTCCTCTTTTTTTTTTTTTT
>VXBI01011496.1:0-10766 GCA_013397375.1 Toxostoma redivivum | reverse complement strand
TTTTTTTTTTTTTCAGTTCAGTTAGTTTGAGAGTTTAGATTATTCTCTTTCTGAGAACTGAAGGAAGTATTTTTAATACTTCTCAGTGTGAGAGGTAGCTGGGCTGCCCTTAATCTAAGATGAAAATAGCAATACATTTACTAAGAAGTTGGGCCAGAAGGTTGGATATCTAGTGCAAGGCTCCTGATTACTGTCTTGCAGGGGTTCCCAGACAGTCAGGAAGATTAAAAAAAAAATCCATCCAAAATAAAAGGCAAATTTACCTTTGAAGACTTGGTGTGTGTGAAGGGCTAAATAAGCTTTACTAGTATTTTTTACCATTGGGAAAAACTGTAGTAATAGTATAACTGAAAGAGAAATATGTTTACTAATTTTTTTACTCTAGCCACAAGTAGTTGACAATTGCCCACAATGAAACTGCAGCATGAGGAAGATTCATGAGCCTGTTGGTGTCCTCTGTCAGGGCTGTGTGCAGTCTGGGGTAGAGAATGAGGGGACAGGAGGTGTTTACCATAGCCCAAACACCCCCACTGCTGCTGTGTTTTGTGGGGTGGGTGTTAAGGAAAGAGGTGAATGAGCTTGTTCAAGTGATCTGGTGCAAGAGACTAAGGAACAAACCTACCTCCTTGGGGCAAAACTTTCCCCTGTGCTTTGTCTTTTGGAAAATGCAGTTCTTAACTTCTACCTGTGCCACTCTGGAGCAAAAAAAAGCCACAAGAACATAAAATGGCTGGTCTGGCTCTGTCTTTTGACAATGGTCAATCTGATGCCTAGAGAAGGGTGTAAAGGGCAAAGGCAGGAATATTTCCTTATCAGTTTCCTGCCTTCCTAAGCCACTGAAATCTATGTCTAGAATACCTGTCTTGTTAATTTGTGCAACTGCATCTTGAAACCATGCATTATTTACAATGTTTTTTGGCAATGAACTCCTCCATTTTACTACCAGTTCCGTTGAGAAGAACCTTGCTTTCGTTCTGTCTCCTCATTCCTATTTTGTGTCTCTCAGTGACCATTTCTTATTCCCCTTCCTATATCACTTTTTGTAAGAATCCTACCCCTTCAGTTTCTATACGAGGAAATGGGAACATCTGTACCTCCATCATGTGTGCACCTTTGCATGTCCAATGGAGGCTGTGATATGGGGCTGGAAATGGTCTTTCCAGCTGGGATTTCTTCAGTATAGGCTTAAGGTGGCATCACCCCTGGCTGCAGAGCAGCCATGTGAGCACTTTTCTTCCTCATGTCCGAGGGAAATGGGAAATCAGGTTGACTGAGGTATGTCTGACCTCAGGGAGAAGTGAAGAAGTCATCCTCTTTTGCTTAATACATGAAAAAGAGGAGTAGGAATGAGGGAGAACAGAGTGAGAATTCATCCTGCTCTCTTCAGAAAACTCAACAGGTCTGTAAAATAATCCGATTAATAAAAATACACCTTTTCTAAAGTCCGGGAAGGTACAAGCACTTCAGAAACCTAAAATAGTTTAATCCTAACACAGAGTAAAAAATCTTAAACTGGAATGAGTTAGAACTGATGAGAGTTCCTGGGGTCTGCAAAGCTTCAGCCAGGCACAGAGTTCTACCTCCTCTGAGCTGCCCTTGGATCTTCTTGGGGGGCTGAGCTTGTTGAGGAGTGGAGGGGGCAAGCAGGCATTTCCACACTGCACAGTCTGAGAGCATTTGAAAATCAGAATGCCCAACTTTCCTTTTTTTCTCCTTAAAAAAAGGGCAGATGCTTTAAAAAGCAGACATTTCTTCTTTAATTTGTAGCTGTTAATTCATTTATAAACTACATGTGCTTCATGAGTGATTATGCTAATGTACTTAGGACTATTTAAACCCTTGCACTGATTAGCCTAACCATTCATTGTACAAATAAGATGTTATCTTCAGAATGTGTCTAGCAAAATTCCATAATCACAAACATGTTACTTTATTGAATGCAACTATTGGGATTACTGAATTCAGCCACTTATACTTTAATTTTTAACATTCTGTTTTGCATTGTACTCATGTATTCCATACTGATATGGTGGGACTAGGCTGGTGGAGCACATTTAATGGCAATAATAGGCAGTTAAATTTATATTTCATCCTGTCTCCAGGCAAAAGAATTTGTGGGGTCACACTACACTCACCTCATGCATGCAGAAGAGCAAGTGGGCTGTATCCCCTCTGAGGCAGGTGGGATGTGGTGGCTCTGTGCCATGAATTAGCACACCATGGCCCTAGTTCCTGCTCTGAGGTCTGCCAGGTGCTGTGGGGCCACAGGCAAATCACTTAGCCCAGAGAGTCTGGTTTTCCCCATCTGAATGGGGTAATGATGCTCAGCCACCTTCCACACTCATGCTAAGTGCTCTGAGTCATAGGCATTGTTATTAAAGGTATCTGGAGAGATTATTTCTTTGGGCAGTTTGTGCTGAAGCTGTCTCAGGCCATTTCTGGGCAGATTCCCTTGGGGCTGCCATGGTGTGGTGGTCACCTAGTGTCATTTCTTCATTAAATCATTCAGGGAGTTTAAAGAGAAATGAGGGTCTGTGCTCCCTCCTTAGTGCTCTGAAAGCAGCAAGGTGCTTCGAGTGATCTGCCTGATAGAAAACTTGTTGCCAGCTTGCAGAAGGTCTTCTGCCTGCGGAGTCCCAGAATGAGATTCTGCTGGGGGGTCAGGGCTCTGGCCTTTTGGTTTGGAGAAGGATCAAACCTCTTTTGCTGTCTTTGAGGCAAAATGACAGAGCTCTTTGACATTTTTGTGGGTATATGTTTTGAAAATCTGTCTTAAGGTTGATTTAAATTACAAAGATTTTTGGTTTTGTGTTGCTATATGACCCTGGCATGCTGTGAAGTCAGGAGAGAACTTTCTTTTGGGAGGGCAGAGTGGCTTGCTCCTTGTCTGGCCTGCCAGCATCCCAGTCACATTGGTTATGGTACTGGGGCCATGCATCCCCCAGGCCCTGGAAAAAGTTGAGGAGGACTGATTGTAATGATGACGGGCACTTCTAATCCCTTGTGCCCTGGTGTTTGTTTGGGCTGGTTCTTCCTCTGTGAGCTGAGCACTCTGAGCAGCAGCCATTTGAAACAGCTAACTGAGCTCTGGGCTTTGTGTGAAATGACTGTGAAGGTCAGATAGTGAAAGTGGGAAAAAATGTCCGAGATAGATATCTGTATATCTAACATTTAAAAACGACTTAAAAAATGTTCAGTGGATGGAACATATGGAAAAAGGTGTGCTACTTTGCTAAAATGTGATATTCAGAGACTAGTTTGCTCAAAGGGGTAGGTGCTTATACACATATAGCCCCATCAAGCAGAACCTCTGCACCCGCCCGTTGGGAATAGTGACACCTGTGCAAGCGGGTGCTGACTTTTGCATACACAGAAGCTGCTTTNCCCCATCAAGCAGAACCTCTGCACCCGCCCGTTGGGAATAGTGACACCTGTGCAAGCGGGTGCTGACTTTTGCATACACAGAAGCTGCTTTTAGGGTGGACGAGTGCAGGCACTCCTCCCTGAACATCTGCAGGTGCGGCTGCATGCAAAGAGACAAAGGGAAGTTGAAAGGAGGCAATCGTATGTGCCCTTCATGGCAAAAAGTCATGAGTCACACTTAAAAATACTATAAGACTCTGTGTTTTGAGGCTTTTCTTTGCAACCATGAAGGCCAGAGTTTCAAGGGCAGACCTCCAGGAAAGAGGACAAGGAGCCCAGCAAAATGCAGGAGCTGGCAACCCTGAAACTTTGACCCCAAGTGTCTCAAAACAGCGGCAGCTGAACTGCCCACAGCATAGATTCAGTGTCATGCTCTGTGTCACCATTGAAGTGGAAATCAGGAGACCCTCTGGCTGTCCTTGTAAGAACAGTGGGAGAAGCAAAAAGCTGCATAACTTGTGGCAATGCAACAAGAATGGCAGCACCAATGCAGGGATGTTGCACCACAGCTTCCTCCATACATGTGTGTGAGTGCAGGCTAAAAACAAGTGTGTGTATGTTCTGCTTTGAGATAGATGCAAAAGGATTAAACACCCATCTCACTGCAAAATGGTTAACAGTTGCAGTCTCCTGTTTATGTATTTACTGTCATAAGAGAGTGCTTTTTTCTGAAGTATGAAATTTTATGGAAGGTATGTTGGTTTTTAGGACAGATTCTAGCCTTAACTGAAACCAACTAAACCCTTAGCACAAAACCGTGCTGCTTTTTGTTCCATGCCATTAATTACAAGAATTAAAATCTTCCCTATTTTCTTAAAAAAAAATAGTACCAAGATTTGCATGATCCAAGACTTGTATGTACGAAGACTTTGCATGTACCAAGACTTGTATGGATCTCTCAGAAATTTTTTATGGTCCTAATAGCAGTATTCCAGGGAAATTTACAACTGAAAAGCAGACAGAGGCACCAAAAAAAAAAAAGAAAAATGAGTAAGAAGAGGACCTAGTCTATGTTTTAATTGGAATCAATGGGAATTGTGCCATTTGCCTTTGGTGGCAGCAGAATCAAAGCTGAAACACCAGCTGTAGTTTATTTTAGATTGCTGCCTGTCTGAGATTAGATTTCAGATATCTCCACAGGGTATTTTTTTCTTTTAACTACCTACAACTTATGGCAGCAATACATATTCTACATGTCTTCCTCTACCAGGGCATCAGCTGAGCCTGTAAGGTCTGTAGGTGAAACAAGCCCTTTCCCTTTTTTTTTTTTTTTCTTGGGGATGAGCCTTCCACATGTGAGTCTAAAGAAGTGAGTATTTCACTGCAGGAAGATGTGCCTTGGGACAAGGCCTCCAAAGCTGCATGAGTCCAAAAGTGAGAGGTTTTAGCAAGTTATGCTACTTAGCACTTCTCATATGGGAGGTAGAAGCCAGCTAAATGGACTGAAGATGGAGCAGTCAGAGGAGTGAAAGTTGCAATAGGGTGATGACTGAGCTCTAGGTGTAAGGAACTTGTGGGAAAGATGTAGAAGAGCCTGACATTGCCAAATAAATCCATAACCTCTTGGGAAGTGCTGTACTGCTGTGAAAGAGAGCACAGGGGGAAATACCCTCTTGTAGGGAAGAAGGAAAAATTAAAGCCTGGAGTCAAAGAAAGACTTGCAGAAGACAACAGGGAAATGGTATCCATCTTGAATAGATGTAACAATCTGTGTAATTCTATCACTTGTATTTGTGTAGCAGTACTCTTTTGGCTGGTAGATGTGCATGATTATCTTTCAATGATGAAGGAAAGATAGTCACTTAGTCTTTGAGAACAAACAAAATAGTTGCTGAGGTGACAGATCTTCTGCAGCCCCTACTTGCTCTTTAGTCGTGGTTAGTGGGCAGAGATCTCTGCTGGAGGTTTAGGCAATCAGGGAGGAGGAAACTAGTGGTGAGCACTTGAGACACCAGGTGACCTAAAAAATAGAGTGCTTTGATATTGTAGGAAGAAGGAAAATTTTAGAGATCAAAATCCTAGAAAAAACTCAGGAATCCTAGAAAAACTCCCCTCATGGCTGAGGGGAAGTATCTAAGGGGCCAGGACAGAAGAGTAGCTGCATTCTTGTGGAGGTATATATGCTAACTATGAGCTTTGTAACTAGTCAGGAGTCACTAAAAAAAAAGAGGTGAAGTACATCTTAGAGAAAACATTGTAGTTTTCAGAGATTTAAAGTTTCCTGGATTGCTCCTGCTCTGGAGCATTAAATGCCCAAATGTGAGTAATTTTTGCCTCACAGGTTTACTGAGGTAAAGTGTCATGACTGTGTTTTCTCCCTATTCCTTTTTATCTGGTCAGAGGAGAGAAATATCAGACATGAAATAGGCACTCAACTCTGCTCCAGTCCTTTCAATGACTAGAATCAAGCCATTGATCAAGCCTTCATACTTCAAAGGAATTACAAAAATCCCCACACTCTTCCACTTATAAACTGTCTCCCACCCATGTGTCTTACTGAAGGTGCCCAGAGCAGACACTCTCTGACATCATAATAGAAAGCAACTGATAGGCAATTCTCTCTGCTAGAGCTACCACCCCTGAAGAGCAGATATAACCTCCTATAAGCAAGACAAATGATTGAGATGTTTCTACCCCAGTAAATTGTACAACACGTGGTCTGCTGTCCTTGTGTCTGATTCTATATTTCTTGAATGCTGTAATGTGCAAATGATGTTTAGAGGAGTTTTGAGCATGTCAGGAATGTAGCTGGGGCTTGACATGTAAAAGGTGTTAGCAAATTATTGCCTGAGGCACAAAGGCCACCTGGGCTTGTGACTGCAAAGTTTCCAGTGGCAGTAACCAAATGAGGTTTTGTTGAGTTACTCTGAGTAGGAAAGATATTTTTGCTTTACTAAAGAAACTAGAATTTGGGAAGCTAAATATTAATGAGACACTGCAAAACTAAAACAAGAGTAACCTATCTCTGCCAACTGTTTTGAGTTATATCATACTGGAGTTAAAAAACCAAACCTGAACAAAATCCCAAACAAACCAAAGCAAAACACGTTGTGTCAATTTTCAATTCATTACCATTATTTGAGTGTTATAGGCTTTCTGCACCTCTGTGAGCCACAAATAAATAGATGTGTCCATCCCTAAATTGTCTTTCCTAGGGTCTTGTTCCTCATTTCAGTGTTGATTGCATTGTGTTGAAAATGCTTTAGGTGGACATGTACGGTCAGATACTCTTACTAAGAAAAGAGAGCAATCAGCAGAATAGGGGACCAAATTATTTACATTATCTGTTGTTCAGCTTAAAAATTTAGTTTCTTTTTAACAGGTTTTCTCTGCATGTTTTCATGAAGGATAAATAATTTTTGGAGGAAAGTTGCTGAGAAAGGAAAATTGTTCAGGAGCAAGACAGATCTCTACAAAGTGAAATTTACCTGTTCATTGCAGATTCAGAGCCTGAGAGTTGATTCTGTCATATGTGTGAGCCCAGAAGTAACACAAAAGAGTTTAATGTGGGTGGCATGATGGCATGAGATGGAAATAGTACCTAACATTTATAAAGTATTGCTACTCTGATTAAATTAAACAATTTTAATGTAATGGTTCAAAACAGACAGCATCCTTTTTAAAGGTAGGAAATGAGGCTTATTAAGGCTTAATGACACACACAGGGTCACACCATGAGTTTGTGGGATAAGCGGTTGAATTAGAAGACCTGACTTCCATTGTAATGCTCTACATTAGGTGACAATGCATAACAAAAAGAATGAATGGAAATAAAATAAGACAGATGGTGAATGAAAGGAAACATGCATAAGTGTTTGAAATAAATATATGCACTGGGCAAGAATGAAAGTGGTAATTGAAACCTTTGCTCACTTTAAAATACAATTAAATGTATTTGCTTGCAGTGCATTTGTAATGACAGGCTACTGAAAGGGATGATATGGCCTATGAGAGAAAGTGAACACATTTACTGAGGGTGTTGCTAAAGCTATATTTTTGCCTCCATTTTCAGGAAAGAATAAGGGAACAGATGGCAGAAATTTCCCAAGGGAGAAAAGAGAATTACTAGAGAAGATCAGGATCAGACCTGCACAGGTGATCATGAAATCGAAATGCCTGGAAACTCAATTTCTCAAGGTCGATATAACCCATGCCTAGGTAACCAGTTTCTCTGAATTCTGAAGCAATTGGGAAAACATGAGAAAACTGGGAGGTCCTGGAGGACTGGCAAGAGTGTGCAATGTCAGTGATGACCTAGAGAGAATCCAAGTACATCAGAGTCTTGTCAGCTGGGTGTTTTCTATGTAACTTGGGTTTCTGCATCACTCACTGCTGGAGTATCTGAGCATCTTCAGTAAAAACAGTGTCTTTGCTCTCTGAGCTTCTCCTCCCAGGAGAGCCAGTGTTTCTTGGAGGGGCTTATTTTTGTACAGTTTTTTTATTGTTATTAGTGTGTATACTATAGAATATTTGTTGCAACATGATGAATTGAGAGAGGTGTCTTGTGCCTGAAGTGGAAAATAGTAGGTTAGGTAGGAGGCTGCATTTCTCAGTAGCAGTTTCTCCTGGACTAGGCCTAGTTAGACTGGAATTGCTGGAGATTTAACAAAATAAGGACAGGAATTCCTCCTCCCCAGCATAGCCATTGATGTTATGTCCAGCTGATTTGTGCCTGCTTTCTCTCTGCTTCGGTGATTAAAGACCGTTTTCAAATACGAACATCAGACTCCAGCTGCACAGACCAATGCAGTTTTGTTCCAGTCCCACTCTAACAACCAGATTTTGTGAGATGTCCTGTTCCTAATGCCAGGGGAGCTAAATGCCTAACATCTTTACAATCTATGTTGACTTTATTCCAGTTTTGTCCACTGTATCCCTGGGCTTTTGCACCATTTAGGATAAATGCTGTAGTATGAAAAGAGGAAATATGTACTTGGAGGAGGCTGGAAAACCTGAAGAGGAGTGCAGTGAGAGAGCTTAAATAGTGTGATTTGATTATCCATAGTCAGCACGATTGCCTGTGAAACACTCTATCTACCAAGAGAATTTGTTTTGTTTTGACTTCTCTGAGGAAATTGAAGGAATTTTGGTGGATTGATATTGAGGTTAAAATTAAATTTACAAATCCTATGGAATAAGTGGATATTATAAATGTAACACAGGATGATCAAGCTTATTCAGTGCTGATGAGCAGGTTTCTAGTTTTTGGGAGCCTCTTCCAGACCAGCATCCAGAGTGTTATGTTCAAAACAGTTCCTTTTCCCTGCATCTTAATGGGTATCTTAGAGACTTGCCAAGGAAGGCATGAGTTCCCAGGAGTTAAGTCAGAAAGTGCTTAATTTCCCATCTTGCAGGTAATGACTCTTCCTATTATGTCAAATCCTTTTGTCTGGTCACTACTGAACCAATGCCGGGCTTGACAATCATCTTGCTGGATCTTGGCTGGTCTCCTCTGGAAGAGTTAATGGCAAAGTAAGGACAATTTTGGGAGAACTAAGAAAAAAGACAGATGATATTTTGGGCTGAAGCTAACAAGTTACTAGCACTGACCAGTGAAGTGTGTTAGAGACATATAGACATTCCTAGATTTCATATGGCCTCACTTCTGTCTCTCAGAACTAGGGATTTTCTTTAACAAAGAGCATTTTTTCTGGCTTTAAGCAACTACTTGGAATTTCAGTTGTCCCTTACTCTTATGTTGCTACTAAGCCTAACTTGTAAATATTTGGGATATAATATACAGTGTGTTACCCTCATTTAAAAGGTACAAGTACTGATGCAAAAAGTCACCCTGCAAGTATGCCTGCTGTTGCCTGCAATAAGTACCTTGTTGAGGGAAAGAATAGATGGAGAAGAGGTCATGCATGGCTGATGTTGATTGAAGCTAAGTTCGTGCCTGGTACAGTAAAGATATTGTTCAGTACTTATCTTCCTTGTGAAAATATTGCTGTTGTAATAGTACCAACATATCCATGTGTGTTAGTTGTCTCTCATTCCAGCAGCAGCTGGGCTGGTTTATTCTACCCTGTCACATGTTTTAAGTCATTCTCCTGTATTCTGCACAGGTGTCAGCCCTCCCTGTGATCACACTGCAGATGCTTCTGACCTGATCTGTGTGCATTTCACTAAGGTACCTCACTAGAGAGTGCTCCTGCATGAAGCTTTGCCCAAAGGCACTCCCACGCTCGTGCTAGGTGGGGGAATTGGGCCCAGCTGTCAGCAGTGTGACAGGGAAGGCTCACAAGCCTGGGAGTGGCCCTTGCAAGTTTTGCCTTGCACTTGAGAAGCTCCTTCCTGCCACCACATTGCTCACCACGCTTAGTGGTTTAGTGCCACCATTTGCACAGGCCTCCCCCTTCCCGGCAGCACTGGGGTGGTAAATTTGAGCTCACACAGCGTCTCAGTCCAGATCAGAGGTGCAGCTTGCTGTAGGATGCAGGTGGTTGGAGTGGGAGTGTGCAGCCGCTCGCAGTGGCGCTGGGTGACACTAACCAAGGCGGCTTCCTCCTCCCACGCAGCGGGCCCAGCACGGGGCCTTTTTCCTGTTCTCGCCTGCTCTCAAGATGTGCAGCGCTCTCGCTCAGGGCGGGTGGGATGAGATCACGTCCTCTGTACCATGGCAGAATGGGAGTGATGAGCATCTCCCACCTCAGCACATGAGGAGCCAACTTCCAGAGAGGTTGGTGGCACTGGCAGCTCCCGGTGTGCTGTCATCTTCTGAAGAGGAACTTCTCTTTGTTCAGAATTATTTCTTACACCAAATACTGATCAAAGTTATATTTTGGTCTACACCAGCAGCAAATTTGTCCCTGGGGCTTTTATCCTTCAGTTGTTTAAACCATACTCTTATGAATGATCAGTGTGAAGTGGGCTATGAAGAAAAAACTAATTCTATCTCAGTTCAATGTTCAGTATGTTGTGTACTTTAAATCAGCTGTATATAAAAGGGTCAACCTCTTTCCTATCCCATGGCAGGACTTTAGTTTCTTCTTGAGTAGATATGGTGTCTGGCTCAATGTGGGCTGAGGCTGGGTGAGTAGACCTGGTTATTGTATTTACTTATGTGGTAATTGAGATTGATACGTACTGAAATTTCAGCAAGAGCCAAATTAAGCTTAGTTCTGTTGCAGTCCAAGGTGCTTCTTTGTATGCTGCCCAGAACAGTGGCTCATCACTGGAACTCCTCAGAGTACTGGTAATACAAGTAATAAAGCTACAGTTGATAATTAGCAAGGGTGTGTTGTTTGAATTGGGATTTACAAGAAAAGGCCCTTGCCACAACACCACGTCTTGCCTACCCTTTCAAGGAAATCTTAAACACTTTTTCTTTTTTCTTTTTTCTT